>RDSH01000057.1:0-107148 GCA_009428295.1 Tilletia walkeri
CTTGAGCCGTTCACCTCTCTTTGCGATCACTTAGAGCCTTCCCCCAAAAGTGATCGACTTTTCGAGGTACGACTGTAGTAGTAAAGCCTCGGCTTTCTGGAACTGTTTGGCTACTTTCTCTTGCACATTGCACAACCAATGGATGTTTTATCGATAATATACATGTTGTAGGACCCCGAGGCAGGGAGTTTGCAATTCTTTAATCGAACTAAGTCTTGAGCGTCGTTAGGCTTTAATGCTTTAGCTATTTGAATCCTATTTCTCTTGGTGGAAGGATGCTGGTGATTGTTGATGGTGCAGGCCTCCCGGTTCTCCTGATGCCTGATCTCCTACCTAACGCTTTGGCGGACGTTGCGGCGAATAATTTCACAGCAATGCTCGTACTCTGCATACCCATGAGTACCTCAAAGCGTCGTAGGTCGAACTCGTTGCTGGTAACATCTGAAGCGGACCACTCCAGTAAGAACTATGAGATATGAGAGGAACGAACAGGTAGGAAGGGAATTATAGCTGATGCGGTAATAAGACAAGAACAGCGAATGAAGCGTGAAGCGTGAAGTATGAAGACGAAGCGCCTTTGCTAACGCTGACTCCAAGAGGAGAAATTGTTTCCATACGGCTGAGCGAATCGTTCAGCCTGATACGAGGAACCTTGAAAGTGTCGACCACCGTGCCCGGAAGTCGTGGAAGAGCTGCCTGAAGACGACTCTTGTGCTTGCGCCTGCACTTGCTGCAGAGCGATTGAGAGATGCGAGACGAACAGAGAGATTGTAAGCGCCTAGCAGCAAATTTGGGAAGCATCGCCCAGCCGAACGCGCCAGCACGTATTCAACGTCTCCAGCGAACGTTCAGCACTATTGCAGCCGCATACGCTACAGCTGCACCTTTGTCTTCGTGGCATTTGCGTCGTCTAAACTGAACTCACCGAGCTGTAGTAACTCTGACCTAAAGGTGCAGTCAAAGCTGAGCTGTGAGATGGAGCTACCGCTCCATAGAAGTAACGTGGTGGATATGGTAGAAATCGAGTATGCGACTCATTCGAATAGATGTTTGGTGTCGTTGAGGACGTGCCCTGCTGGGCTGATCGGGGATGACCGGGGTGTGACTCCATATGACTAGGAGGATGATACACCTGTGACAGCAATTAGAAGATAATGAGGAGCAGCGTCAATGGGCTGTGCAAGGTGGATGTGTGGTACAGAAGTCTCAGCCAAATACTCACCTGTTCAGCCATATGCTGGGCCATTGCAAAGGTCTGTGAATATGGAACCGATGATGGTCCACTGCCCTCTCCCTGACCTTTGCCGACAGCCCACATCGCAGGCTCCGTTGCATAATGTGTCGCATGCGATGGCCCCTGCTGACGGCGCTGTGTTCCTTGGGAGTCCGATGCAGCAAAGCGATGGCTACCGGGATCTGGTAGACCCGGGGGAGAGTCCGTTGCTTTCTTTGCTCTGCTACGACGCTTCGGCTGATACTTGTAGCCTGGGTATCTTGCTAAGTGCTCCTGCTTTTTCTGCTCAGCGAGCTGCTCGTAGTGTTCACGTATCGAGGCCGGCTCGTTCCTCCACATCCGAGATATGATCTTCGTCTGAGCGCCTCTCCCTTGCCTGGAGTCGTGTTCGATGCTGCTCGCGGTAACGACTTGATTCTGTGCCAGTTCTCTAGATTTGACTGCTCGATAGAGGATCCACGAGTTGGGAGGGCGCGGCGGCTGTTGAGCATTTTGAGCGGAAGCTGCTTGCGATGACGAAGACTCGGATGCCGCGGATGACGGAGTGGCTCTGAGCGCTGTTGCTGTTGAGAATCCTGCGACGGACATGCTTTGCTTGAGGTACTGAATCTATGGGCGGAAACGAGCGTCAGACGGGAGACCGTGTCATGCTGGTCGTTGGAGAAGACATGAACGTCGAGCTTGATGGCAGGGAATGACGGTGATTGGGCTGTGATGTACTCATGCTTGAGAGAACAAGGGGAGATTCCTGATGTGGTCGGTGCGCTTGGACGACAGTGACAAGGTTGATGTTGGGCTAGGAGCGTTGCAGTGTCGCCCTTGTTCCTATCCCTTTGTTTGCCCAACCTCGTGGCTCCCTTCTTTTAAAACCCGCCCTTTAAAACCGCCCATTGAGCTTCGAACAAGTCATTGTCCTGCTTATCATGACGGCTTTCTCGGCCTTTCCTTTCTGCCAGTCAGAGCGCTAAATGGATCATCATTCATGACTCTGATCAGCATCTGCCATACTGGAACAATGGGAGGTACGTTCTTTGACTCGTGAAGCCTGGAGCATGAAGATCTAAGATAGAAATGAGGCGAAGGCTGCCTACAAACAACACATTCACGTGCACTGCCAATCGTTGCACGGCTGCTTAGAGAACGGATCAAAATGTCCAACCCCGCTGCTCTGAAGTACAGGGTTGACCGTGGACCGATGCCCCGTTGTAGCCATCCCTTTGTCGCATGTAGAAAGCGCTGGGATGAGTGGACCTCGACTGCGGAGAAAAGGGCGAGTATCTGGCGAAAATCGATGTGTCGCAACGTTCACGCGCTCTATCTGTCGAGGTGAAAATGAGCGTTGCCGATATGTTCCACGGGAGGGATTGTGCTGCTGCTGCTGCCAGATCATCACCTTCAGAACGATCCCGCACCAAACATAATCGTTTTGATGCGTGAACCGGGGATCTTGACGTGCTGCCGAAGTATCTACGCTGCTGCTAGTCCGCACGGCCATGACCTTTCTCGCACGACATCAGGATGAACCTTGAGCGATTGTTCCTGCCGACTACAGCAAATGTCGGAGCCACACCTTTACGTCGAAAGAGATACGACGGTAGCGAGATGAGGATAGCTGTGAAGAGGAAGCACCACAGGCTTTGCCGGCGGTGGCCGGTGATGCTACCTGCAGGAGTCGACAACGAGGTTCAGAGCTGTTAGCAACGATATGTGTACTCGAAACGAAAGGACAGAAGACTCACACTCAATGAGTGTTTCTCTAACAATGTTCTGCCCGCTGAGTTTCGCGTGAGAATTCGATGCTTGAAACGTCAGCCAGATGGTAGTGGCTGCTTCTTTGTTGAAAAGGGGTGTCAGGATGGATGTCCAGGACGCCGCTAGTCTGCCTTCGAGGGAGAGCAGAGGGCATATACGTTCCGCGCTACTCTGGGGCCGCAGGAGTGATGTCGTATCGCCATTGGTTGCATCGATAGTCAGAACATCTAAGGAGGTTGAAAGGTCGGCTAGCCCTGTCAAGATGGTACGAGAGAACGTTTCTCCATCCCCGCTGAAGGCTAGATTGCCTCACAGATAGCACTTGCGGTAGTCTCCGAGAGTCTCCTTATGTTCTTGGGCGTCTGAGCGGCGAGACAGTACTTGAAGTGGGACCATCAACGAGGTGAGGAGCGTCGCTTGTTCCGTGAAGAGGTGTACGAGGACAGGCTCTGGGCATGGATTGTCCCGGCATCCGTATCGAGCCTTCAATCTAGCCCGTTTCATGGATGCATCGTTTCAGCAGTCGTAGAGCGTTGGCGGCCATGGTGGCTGCCTGCGAAGCGTCAAGGGTCCAGACGATAGAATGAGCGAGATGAGGATGGCAGTAGGTGGTCGTAAGGATGAAGAAGGCGGATCAGGAACCAGCAGGTCCCTAGCAGAGGCGGTAAGAGCGCAAGCAGCAAGATATCACCGCTGCCAGATGTCAGAGCTCCGCCACACTTCCTTGTCAGGTTTACAGCAATTTACGAGCATAGCGTGTAGCTTTGGTACCGGCCGGCTCACGACAATAATGACGGGCTGCTGAATCCTGCTGGGCCTGAGGCCTGAGGCCCCAAGCCCCAACGCTCAACGCTCAACGCTCAACCCCAACCCTCAGCAGAATTAGGCAGAGAATAGTGATATTCATTATTGGTTATTGATTGATCAAGCGTCAAGGGTCTACTCACTAACTACTTCAGGGAACCCATACTTAATCTGCTTGTTGTTTAATATTGCTAGACCTCGAGACATCAAGCATCAAGCATTAATGCTTAACGATTGAGCAATGCAAGTACACATTATGTACGAGCCGAAATCTGAAATCTGAAAGCTAAACAAGAAGTCCTGAGTATAACACGGCGGAGCAGATGAGATACAAGATGCTAACTATGGATTATGGATGGCTTAAGCAGAATTCGTCACTGCAGGCCGGCGCCGTCTGTATAAGCGCACTTACCAAGGGTTGCCTGTCTCCTGAGCCTAGCGATTATTAGTGACAGTCAGATGTCAGAGCTAAGCGTTGGTAATTTTCCCGATGTTCTCTACCCTTACTGAAGAATACGACCCAACAGCTGGATACCAATGGCCGATAATGTCTTACAGCTTATATCTTTGGGCAGACTGCAGCCTGTAGCTTAGCGTGCGCCTTTCAAGAAAAGGTATCGTTCGCTCTGGTCTCTCGGATCTGGGCGTACTACTGAGCCTGATGTAGTGACCACCATGCTGCCATAGAACACGTTCGCGTCGCGATCGGTCACAAGTCTTCGTGTTCATCGTTCATCGTTCTTCACCTTAAGTCGCAAGCAGGCATCTTCAAAACCCAGGAATTAGGCAATCAGCCAAGGCAATAGGCATCGCCATTCGCCAGCTCGTTAACACAGGCAGTACATATATCATCAAGCATCAAGCCGCTATGCGCTATTGCTGTACAAATCACGGCTCAGGTTTCTATGGCTAACACCTAAGTAAGGATACAATAATGTAAAACGTTCGTGGATGGTATCAGCGACCAGTCAGACATGAGACAGTATGAGACGCGTGACGCTTAACGCTTGACGCACAACAACAACAATACGTAGATATGACACTTGCATGTTATTCATTGTTTGTTTCCTGTAACATTAAACATTCTCAGCAATGATTCTCAGTCTACCCTCACATATATGTAGTCGTCATCGTTTCGCCTCGAGGAAAAACTTAGATTATAGCACTCCCAGCATCGAGACATGTTCCTCTACAGTCTACACCACCTTGAAATTGCTGCTTGCCATTAAAGACTGCTTTCAGAGGACGAACAGCGCTACGAAGAGCGGGAGTTCTTTGACAGGGCTCCGTTTGAGAGATTGTGAATGTTCAACATTTATAAGCGTTAAGGGTCAAGGCTACTTCCCATTACCATTGCTTTCCCGGGAAGCAGAAAGACCAACAGCTTCTTAAAAGCGGGGAATCGTTCATGTACAACATGGCTTCGTTTTAGGGATTGTCGAACGGTTTAACATGGTTTAAGCGTTAAGCGCTGATGCTGATGCTTGACGTTTAGATACCGCTAAGCAGCGTTCATTGTCACGCAGTTGCTCAGATTTCACTTTGATCTGGGTGAGATATGTAATATGTATGTAGGTCATAGGAATATGTAGACTGTAGGTGGGAGTGCAAAGGCTGGGATCAACGGTCAAGCGTAAAGACTCAAGTATCGAGCGCTGCAGTCCATGATCGAGGGTGATGTTGTACAGAGTACGAGTCAGTTGTGGTCGACCAATGGTGACTGGGTGCCTATTCTTTCGATTGAAGAGCGGTGAGCGGTGGTCAAGGTCAGGATTGTTTGCTGCTCCATCTAAAGTCTATCACTGATCAGGGAAAGGCACAACAGAGTACCAAGCAAGGCAGAAGAAGCGAGCGCGAGCGAGGCGTGCCGTGGCCATGAGAGTGTATACTGTCGATATTTCCCGTACTGACCGTAGTGTCAAATGTCAACGCTGGAACGCACAGCACCTTCAATACATAGTTTGGACGGGACGATGTTCTGGCTGGGCTGATTGTGGCTGCATCAGCTCAGCCCAGCCAGAATACAGAACGATCGTTCTTTGCTTATTGAAGCCTATACACAGCACACACTTATAATTGATCCTCTACCCACTTTTAAAAGACCAGGAGCTCCTCACCGAGGTGCTCATGCCACGTCATGCTTGCACTCATGATTTGACATGACATGCGGCCACCCACTCTCCTCACCCTCAGTCGCTGGGAACGGTGATTGACACATCACTTGGAAGTGCGCATCCAGCGCTCGACGTCAAGCTGGATTCGAATATCATGCAGAGCGCGCATCCAGAACTTGGTGAAGTCGGACCAACACTATTCTATCTACTTCTACAGATCAGAAGCGCGCAGCGCATCTTTGCGCCGAGCTTCAGCGCAAGGGACCAAGTTTGAAGATGCCCACCGCTGTACAGTTTATATGGAATCAAACACGGACAGGCTTCCAGACACCTAATCGATCCCCTTGAGCCAGTCTGCAAACATGATTCGGGGACAGCGGACGTTGCAGCGTGTCATGGGTGTTAGTTGTGAGGTGAACCCTCCGTGAGCACCGATATACTGTATCTCATCTGCAAAAAGCTGCTCGGAAATCGCAGATATCAAACCCACGCGCCGCACTTTGATGCCTGGGTCATCGATGTACACCGGCAAGAGTCGTCCCTATGATCCTGAACGTCTGAGCCTCGCACAATCTCAGCTTGCGCAGGCCGAAGGAAATCCCGTCCCCAGATTTCCGCAGGTCCAGCTCTCCAACTGAACCACATGCTCGTCTCAGATGCAGTGAGGAAGGACGTCCGAGTTTGTAACTAGATGCGGAAGGCAAGCGAATACATCAGTTTGTGAACAAGAATCGTGACTCTTTACAGGGGAACAGGCAGCAGCTCACTAATCGTGCAACGTTTCGTCTACTCGTGTGTGCAAGTCTCGCTAGACAGTAAAGGACGTTGAAAGTAGACGTTAAGCTCTTCTCCATGTTCGACAGGAGCATGTGGACCATGAAGAGCTACGAATGACTCTCGTGCGTGTTTAATGGGCCATGACCTGGGGTTCGAGGTGGTATGTTACCTTCTTGAGCTGATGTACGTCCACGCGGAGCGAAGCCAATGACTGTCAAGGGTAGGTCGGATCTCGTAAGGTCGATGCGAGCAGCAGATCCTGATACACAGGCTCTTGACTCTCTTCATTCGTGCCGCGCTTGTTGCTCAAGATCGATTCGGCGCCATCCTTGCCGCTTATGTCGACAATTGTGCCCTAGCCCGGAAGATCGACCGAGATCAGGCGCAAAACGGTTCCAGTGCTAGACGGCGTGCATAAGAGTTGAGATCCTGGCCTATGCCCAGAGGCTGTCGAGATTGGGTCGAAGCAACTTCAGCCGCGTGCGGTAATGCCGTAGGGTCAAGGTGGCGGCGCGTGGATGTGGACAGTATCGCCATACGCTCGGAGGTCATCGGCTTCTGCAGTCATCCCTCATCCGGGAAGGGAGAAGGCGCAGTCGCGGTGGTATATCTGACATCGCAGCACCTCTGTACTACCGGAATGATGTACGTCGTATCGTTTCGCCGTTGGGTGTATCGATAAACACACCGTACGAGGAGGTTGAGAAGTCGGCTTGCCATTTAAAGATCGTACACGAGAACGTTTTCTCCATCCCAGCTAAAGGCCAGGTTGCCTCACAGATAGCACTTGCGGTGGTCTCCGACAGTCTCCTTGTGTCCTTAGGCGTCCGAGCGGCGAGATAGTGCTCGGAGTGGGACCTTCAGCGAGGTGAGAAGCGTCGCTTGTTCGGTGAAGAGGTGTACGAGGACCGGTTCAGGACAGAGAGCGTCCGAGCATCCGTATCGAGCGTAGATGGCACGAGCAGTCGCAAAGCGTCAGCGTCCATGATTGCTGCCTGCAAAGCGCCGAGGGTCCAGACGATAAAATGAGCGATGAGCGAGGACGAAGATAGCAGTCGTTGAGCGTAAGGATGAAGAAGCCAGATCTGGATTCTGGAACGAGATGGTCCCTAGCAGAGGCGGTAAGAGCGCAAGCAGCAAGATATCATCGCTGTCAGACTTCAGATTTTCAGAGCTTCGCCTCGCTTTTACATTCTCCCGTCTTTATTCTTGCAAGGTTTATGGCAGTTCAAGAGTGTAGCGGCTGGCTCAAGACAACGACGGGCTGCTGAATCCTGCTGGGCGCCTCAGGCCTCAGCGCCTCAGGCCTCAGGCCCGACAATGCTGAAATGCCTGGTCATCGCCATTGTGGTCGCAGCTCAACAACCAAGTCCCCAACCCTCCGTACTCAGTAGAATTAGGCAGTGATATTCAATGACTTATTAAGGGTCTTGAGGAGACCCTTCTGTTTATGTGTTGTTTATTGCTAGACTTCGATAGTCGAGACATTAAAAGTATCGCATGTTCAACATTGACGATTAACCAATAATACAAGTGCGAGCTGAACGCTGAACGTATGTAGAGCCCTGATGATGATTGTTTACGATGGCTTAACAACACAGGGTCTTAGAAAGCCTTAGGCCTCCTCAGGCCTCAGGTCCTAGCCTCGTAGGCCGTCGGCCTCAGGCGTTGCAGTATCGAATATCGAGCCTTTGTACCATATACATACTGAATTGGGCTCTTGGGCTATGTTTGCCAACCACATATTATTAAGATCGTTTACTTTCATACACAATCCTTGAACAGCAACGCCTCAGTACTTGATGCTTGATAGCTCAGCACTGATTTTCGTGTGAAGGCTGTGGTGGATGTAGACCGGTAAAGAACGTCGTTCGTAGATCTCACACCTCACAAACCCACCGACCTGGGTTTCTACGAGTGATAACAATAATTCTTGATTCTTGATTATAGTCATGGGAATGCCCAGTGCCTAAGCAGTGTCAAGCTCCAGATGAAGTATGAGCTTGAGGCGAGGCACAAGGCTTAACGCTTATTACGCCTTAGGCCTTAAGGCTTAAGGACTTCAGGCTTCAGGTCAACTCATATTAATATATTGTACTTGATATTCAGCATTCAGTATTCAGATATTCAGATTTCAGACAGCAAATTCCGAGAAGGCGGCTCATCGTCATCGACTCTTTACCATACTTCACCGCTTGTACGATATGTAAGGGCTAAGCGCTTGAGGCTTAAGCAATAAGCCCTAGATATGTAGACGAAACCGAGGAATTCTAAAGGCAAGATGAGGAGGTATCGTACATAAGTTCCGAGCAATAATACATACTAATGCTTAACGACTCTGCTAACACTGGGAGCTCATCATTCACCTTACATATCATATACCATATGCGCGTATGATGGGTAGACACACGCATAATTGTCGAAAAAAGGAAGGCAGTAAGGCAAGGTGCCACAGCCAGTCCATATCCAAATTATCCCACCGCCATAATGCATAATGTCCGGCAGAACAACTTGAGATTTGAGAATTGCAGTGCGTAGCGACTACTGACTATGTACTATGTAGTGACCGGTCACCGAGACCTAAGGCCTGAGGCCTGAGGCGCCTGAGCCGAAGACCTGCACGCCTGGAGCCTGAAGCCTGAAGCCTGAAGCTTATGGCCTAAGGCCTGAGGCCTGAGCCCTCAGTAAGGGCCCTACATAAGTAATAAGTAAGGCCTTAAGAATCAAAGTAAGGCCAATCATCAATATTAAGCATTAATCATGCATCAAGCATCAAGCATCAAGGTACTCCTGAACCTTCGTCGCTTCCAAACATCTGCAACTCACAGGCCCGCACAAATACTCGCATTCCTGTGGGTGGTTGACTCGCAAGCAGGACTACTTTGCCAAGTGAGATGTGGGCTGGTCATTAGTCATTGTTTATGGATGTGGGACCATTCTGTTAGCGACAAGCAGTCAATAGTCAATAGTCAATAGTCAATAGTCAATAGTCAATAGTCAATAGTCAACATTCAATACTCAGTACTCAGGATCCGAGAAAATAACACATATCATGGGGATAAAAGTCCGCTCGAGTGCCTGCACCTGAAGCCTGAAGCTTTGGCCTTTGGGCGTGAGGCCTGACTGCCTGAGGGTTGAGGCGGCGAGGTCCCGAGCAACCGTGCTATATAACACTTAGATCTCAGATCTCAGCGCGCTCACCAAACGCTCAGCATTATTCGTTGTCCAATGTCCAGAGTTTGGATGAACTTGATGCTTGATGCTTGACATTAGATAGTCCATACATACTTAACATTTAAAACTTAACTTTGCTAGATAGTGAGAGGTCCGTTGTCCCGTTGTCCGCAGTCAGAGCATTAACATTGTGTACTGTTGGCTGTTGTTAGGGAAGCGGGAAGATCAGCGCATGTGTGCGTGTATGACAGCAGTGGACATACATACTCGTACATACTTGTATGTCACTAATCATTTACATTCATACCACTATTATTTAGCACAGTTAATGTGATAATGTGATAATGTGAAGCGTTAAGCGTTAAGGATTAAACTATAAAAAGAGAATGTCACATTTGGGACACTCATATGATGTACATACCTTAATTTGAGTGTGACTTGTCGGTCAAACGGCGGTTTATTACATTTCGGCTCTTCGTGCTGCGTGAGGCGTGAGGCGTGAGGCGTGAGAACTGTGACATCATCTCAAAAGTGTCTCAGCAGCAATTTTGCTGAGTAATTCGGATCCAAAATTATGAAATTTTTTCTTTCACTAGTGGTCGTTGCAAACGATGATCAAGTCGTGATCAATCAATCAATCAACGAGCCCGAGAAAATCGATCTATACCTGCTGAATCTTCCCCACCGAGTGCTTCTAAACACCTCCCAGCTCGTCGTATTGTGTGTTTCAAAACCCAGGGTCAATGGAGATAGGCAGCCCATCTTTCTCGCCATGAGCGTGAGCGATCCAGATACCCGGTGAAGCGAATTGGAAGAGAGTTGATGGCGAGGGTGAAATGAGGCAACGATTTTATGTTCTTTGTCACATGGGATACGATGAAGGATTGTAACATGGGCCGAAATAATGCGGCGGGTAGGATGTGGTGGATTTTGTCTGTAGGTCCTTGGCCTACGAAACCGGGGTCGAAGACACATCGCCCATCTTCTCTCCGACTCGGATCGGTTGGCTGGTTTGAAGCGTGAACCGGAAGTTCTCTGGGGCTTCGAAGACCAGGACAATCGTGCTGCCAAGCAAAAAGCCGCCCATTTCCTCACCAGCTCGGAGAGGTTGGCCCCCAAGCAGTCGGCTGGCAGCACTGTAATTTGCTTCGGAGTAAGTTCCAGCCAGCTTTTGTCGATCGCGAACATTGGTCCGCAAAGCTCTGTCAAAGTTGATCTTCAGAGTAGAGAGTCGAAAGTATGAGTAGCTGTGCATCGATCAATAGCGACAGACAGCAACTCACCTTGATAGAGCCAACATTGGTTGCCCCGACAGGAACCATCCCAAAGAAGCCATGCCGCCAGCGGCCGAGCAGTGCCACACGTTCATTTAGAACGAATAAATTGGATAACCGGGATGCCATGTAGGGAGAGACGGAGTAAAGCTCCCCTATAATTGCCGCCATCGATTGCACATTTCGAATCATCCCGTCAGATCGGAGAATAATCATCAGCCAGAAACTGAAAAAAGTAACTCACCGCGGAAGTGCCGTCTTCGCTCTACGACCCAATTTGTCGGACTGTGGAATCGGTGGTAGTCTCCTGGCGCGAGGTAGATGACCGCGAAGAAGAGCTTGTTGCCTTCCTTCACCTCATGTGCGGGCGAGCTAGACTCCGACATGGACGGAAGAGCTCCACTGCCCATCTCGTACGCTACGTTCGCATATTTGCCAATGATCTCCGGCGTGTCTGGGGTGGGTACACCGACATCCTCGTCTTCCTCCTCGTCGGCATCCGAAGGATGCTGCTGTACGTTGGGAACAGCACGATCGTCACTGTTTTGAGGGTGTGCTGACAGAGGGACTGAGTTCCGGTATTGAGGTTCGCTTTCTGCCTGCAACTGCTGTGCACGTGCCTTCTTAGAATACGGCGTGTTGCTGCTGACCCAGCTCTTCCACCAGGTCAAACTGACCAGCTTACGCCAGCCTCGTTTCCGCTTTGGTGTCGTGTCGCCTAGAAGTCGACTCAAGCTGTATTGAATACCGTTCAGGTTTGCGAACTGCTTCTCGTCAACTGTCTCTCCGTGGACGGGTTCGAACAAAGATGTGCTTTGAGGAGCCGTGGACAGTCCCAACAGAGCGTCAAGAGAATAAGTGATGCCCTTGACCTGTTCAACTCGCCCATCTTTGATCGAGCCAAAGTGAAGGACTTTGCCATCCGCGGGCGAAACCTGCGAAAGTATGGATAGATCTCTCAGTCAGGTCCGTTGTTTGACGTGGTACAGGCAAAGAAAAAAAAAATCAATCTCACCAGTAAAGCGTCGGCAATCGGCCTTGCACCCTCTTTGAGCTCGCGACTGAAGAATTCTCCAAGCGAGCGGTAGTGTGTGAGGTCCTCATCCTTCATTTCGTCGAGGTGGCAACCAAAGATCCAGGAGTAGAGACGGAAACCGTGAGGTCGGAACCAGACTGGGAGAGTCAGGTTGTTGGCCCAACCCCAGGCGCGAGAGATTGCGTTGAGCGGGAGCGCGCCGATGACAAAGACCTGTTCAGACCACAAGCAAGAAGTCAATTTCGCATCGCTGGTCTCGAGCGACTCTGTTTGACACTCGATCAGGTTGCGGACACTCACTGTCCATGGCCCACTCATCTTGACGACTTGTCCATTTTCGTCGACGACGCGACCGACGACCGAGTTCGAATCAGTATTTCCGCTGTCCAAGTAGTCACGTCTAGCTTTTACACCGACAATGACCAAAGCCCCAAGCAGGAACGGAATCGGATACCAAACGGTCGGGGTCGTGCGCCAAGCGTGGACTACGCGTGCTGTGAGAACAAAGAAGAATGCACGGGATCGACAAGATCGACATTCAGCAAAGAGGGCTCGGATATTCAAGGCTCTGCAGAACTATCATCTCTGACGCAGTCTGAAATCTGAATACGCACCGAATGTACTGGTTCCGGAAGGCCCGGAGCTTCCGCTTCCGTTCCCCCCGCCATTCGCGCCATTCGCGGCTGGACTCTCCGCGCCGCCCTGCTGGTGCTGTTGTTTTTGTTGCTCTGCGAGCTTGTGCGCCTTGATGCTCGACGCTTCCCGCAGCGCTTGAGAAGGGTCGGCGGCCCTCGATTGTGTTCGATTAGTCGGGTCGGTCTCGCGATTGGGCACCGAAGTTGAGAAGGGGGCTCCTCGCGACGAGGCGTTCAGATACGACCGCACGGATCCTGTGCGCGCCGATTCGCTCGCTGCTTGGCGCAATGATCGGATCCCAGCCACGAGGCTGGAAGTGTGGACAGATCGAGAAGAGTAGCCGCGGTTGAGCTGCCAGCTGGACCTTTCTTGAGCAGGTGTCCGACTCGCGATGCTGACGGTGTTTAGGGCCACGCCAGCAGAGAATGCACTGCGCGCGGCAGATCTGAGCGCGACCGGGTGGTTAGGCGCGACACATCGAAGACTCGCGCCGACTGCGATGGCGTTCTGGCCGACAGAGAAGCTCGCCATGGTTGCCTTCGCTGATGATGACGAAGCGGGGAAGGGTGGAAAGACCGGGTCGCCTTTCGTCTCCTCGATGCCGCGTTCCTTCACAAAGGCTGTCTGCTAGACCCGCAATACGTTGGTTCAGCAACAAGTGATCGGGCCTCCTCGCTCAGTTGAAAGGGTGGTGATCGATGATGGAGATGGTGATGGAAGAGCAACAAGAGCTTCGGCCCGTCTTCTCATGTACTTTTTCTTCCAGCCCAGCCAACTTGCATGCTGAAGCTGCGTTCTTCGCACTGGCCGGCCTCTTGCTTCCCCACGAAGGTGAGAGATGAGATTTACCAGCAAAAATCCAGCGGACACTTCTTCTTTTCTCGGCGAGCAACTCTCACATGAACAAACGAGGACAAATCAAATGCCTTGGACTCTCTGGGCAAAGTATCATGCACAAGATGGCGGTGAGAATCTAGAATCGATATTTTGGGAGTATCTACTGAGCCGAATGAGATTGGGAGGGAGCAGACGAATGTATTTGGAACGGATCAAGTCACGTAACAGGGGAGCGAACAGGGACGAGAGCCAGTCAGTCGTGTCGTCCACGCCGCAGACAATCCGCCTTGCCCGAGCCCGAGCCGCAGTAGGCTTGACGTCGAACATCGGCTCGATGGAGGAGGAGAAGAAAGGGAGAAGGGAGTTGCCGGGCAATCGAGTACAGAGGAGGCGAAAAGGGGCGAAGGACGAACGAAGGGTCCGAATCTGCGTGCGATGTCGAAATGTCGATCTCTATGATTGCGCACACTGTACTTGTGGTCCGCCGCCCGGCCCGTCATCGTCGTCGTCAACATCCATAGCTCCGGGCCCACGACTGCCACTTCCACGTGTGTCGCGTTCAGAGAGGTCCTCCTACAATACCGCGAACATGTCAATGCAGAAAGAGTCAGTTATGGGGGCAGCGGGCAAGGTAATATAACGGCCTCACTCACCAACTCTGCTTCCTCAACAATTGTGTCTTTCTTGAGCTTGGGCAGGGCCGGCCGAGGAGCCAAGGCCTGCTCCAGTAGGGGAATCGATGCCTCTGGCATCGAGTCGGGGAACTTCACGCTGAACTTGATGTACAGATCGCCGAGCTCGTGGTGTCGGTACGATGGCATGCCCTGTTCTCGCAGTACTTTCATAGAGTCTGAGGGAAGGTCATGACGCGTCAGCAACAGGCAAAAAGGACGCGAAAGTCAAACAACGAGATCGCTCACCTGGCTTGATAACTTCTCCCGGATTGAGTTGCACCTGAAGGGCACGGTCGTCCAGGTGCTCAAGCTGAATCTGTCCACCTGCAAGCGCCGTAAGGAGATCCACCTCGACTTCACAGATGAGGTCATTCTTCCTTCGCTTGAAGCGCGGGTGCGGTTGCTCGTCCACGACAAAGATGACGTCTCCAGGAACTGTGTTAGGTGCCTGGTCCGCCTCCTCCTTGAATGTGATCTGCTGACCATCCTCCATGCCCTTGTCGACTCGGACCTCGAGCACCTTCCGCTCCTGAATCACTTTCTTGCCGGAGCAGGACTTGCACCGGTCCTTAGCCGCGATCTGCTCGCCCGTACCCTGGCAGTCTTGACAGGTCTGCTGCATTTGCTGAACCATGGGACCGAGTTGTCGCAAAACAACCTTTATGCCGTTACCGTTGCATCCTGGGCATTGCTTGACAGAGCCCTCCTTTCCGCCACGACCTTCGCACTTGGTGCAAAGGACGTGCTTTTGCAGAGCAAGCTTTACTGTCTTGCCCTTGTACAGCTCCTCCAACGTCGCCTTTACGCGGTGTACGAGGTCCTTGCCCTTTCGAGGTCCGCGCTGTCGTCCACCCCCGCCGCCGAAGAAGCCACCACCTCCACCAAAGAGCTGCGAGAATAGATCTTGGGGGTCCATGCCACCACCCATGCCACCGCTCTCATTCAGGCCTTGTTCACCGAAACGGTCGTAAAGGTCGCGCTTCTGGGGGTCCGAAAGGGCTTCATATGCTGCTGTAACTTCTTTGAACTGTAGGGTAAACGCCGGAATTAGATTAACGCGTCATCTCAGGCTGGGTCGCGCATGGATGGCTTTCTGCTTACCGCTTCTGGGTCACCGCCTTTGTCGGGGTGTAGAGCGAGAGCCTTCTTGCGGTATGCCCTTTGAACGCAGGGGATCAGGGAGCAAGTCAGTATGCTGGACCCGGCATGAGAGCTTCAAAGAGCCGCGCAGTGCTCACTTCTTCATGTCGGCTTCGGACGCGTCGGGCGACACGCCGAGCAGGTCGTAAAACTGAAGAAGCGGAAGCGCGCGAGCGGCAAGGGAGGGAGACAGTCAGCAAACACAAAATGGCCACCAGCAAAGGGGTCTGAGGCGCATCTACTCACTTTGGTCTCCCTGATGCAACGTGCGAAGAGGTTATAGGAAGGGAGAGGGGGAGGGGGAGGGGGAGGGGAGAAGAGGGAGGAGAAGGGGCGGGAGCCGAAGCTCGTGGAGTCAGTGTCGCGTTATGTCTGGCCGCTGAAGAGTCCGCAATGATGTCGGACGAGGACTCACTTTGCCATTGTCGTCTAACTTCAAAGGGGTTGTGAGTGTTGGAAGGCAGTAGTCCGAACTCTTGATTAGGGCGCCAGTGAGAGTTTGTATGCGCTGGAATGAGGGAGAGCTGTGGAGTGAGACTTGGGGGTAAGTCGTCGCCTTGTATATGTGTGTATACTGGTTGGAAGAAGGAATCGCGGACGGCGGCGAGGGTGTCGTCCTCACTTTTTCAGCACCGAGAGAAGCTCGCCGAAGGTTTCCGATTCCTTCTGGAAGCCTCTCTTTGCTCGCTTCGGCATGTCTCAATCACCGAGACCAACACGTGATGAAATCGCGAGCCGTGCGTACGGCCGAGAATGCGACTCCAACACCCACACCGGTACCTCACTCACGTCTCACTCATCACTGACTGCCGGGCAAGCAAGTCTGCAAGGAAGCGGCCTCTTCAACATGGACGGGCTCGACGGACAAACAAAGATACCCAAGAGGCAGGCCTACAGGATCGTAAAACATAACAGTGGTATTTCGCATCGACGTAAGAAAGCAAATCAGTGTAGAGAGCAGAACTTGTTCATTTGGTACAGGTAACGAGCACGGGAACCCAGATTCGCCCCGTGGACATGATTCATGATCGGAGCGCCCCTCGGAACGCCAATAACGAAGGAGCCCCTTTTCCCCTTCGCTCGTGTTCTCGCTTCTCCTCTTCCAGAAGCGCCAGACTCCCTTCCCGAACGAGTAAACAGAAGGTAACCGAATTCTTGTGGCAAATTGATATCTGAATCAGCAAAGGCTGGTGAAGATCTTCTTGACCAGGGGTTGCTGTCGATCCGCCTCGCGCTCGGCCCGCAGCGTCTCCAAGGAGATGTGCTTACGGCCGGTGACGAGGTCGATGTCGGAAACCTTAACCCACTTGGCCTTCCAGACGAGCTTGGCGAACACGTAGAAGGCAATCACGATAGGAACGGCAAGGTAGCTGCGGTCATGAGAAGAAACAAGAATTGTCAGCATCACTTGGTGCGTTCACGTAACTTTACCAGCTTGAAAGCGAAGTATTTCAGACACTCACTTTTGGAAGAATGCGATGGCGCGATCCTGCGGGGTCATGTCTCCCTCGCCGATCGGGAATGCCGAGACGTAAAACTGGAAGATCAAGACGAGGACGTTGAAGGTAAAGCCGAGGATAGAGCCCCAAACGCCTGCGGGGGAACTCCAAGGGAGCTCCTCTACCGTGTAGCCTTGTTGCCGCCATGCCATGCGGAACCGGATGTGCGCCAGACAGACAGATCCCCAGGTGAAGATACTGGACAGGGCCGAAAGCGAGAGCAGCCAGTAGAAGATGGTGGTCGAGCTAGACGCGTACTGTACGTACGCAAACGCTCCAAAGACCAGCGAGAGCAGCACGGCAGGAATTGGGCGACCTTCGCGGTCGATGTAACCGAAGAAGGAGGGGGCTTGGCCGAAGCGCGCCATGGCTGCCAAAGTACGCGAGGCGCCGTATACAGCTGAGTTTCCAACAGAAAGCACAGAGATAAGGATGACGGCGTTGAAGATGTCGGGGAGAATCTTGATGCCGCCGATGTTCATCGCGATAACGAATGGACTTGAAGACGCGTTGCTGGCGCCGAGCAGGTTGGGATTGTCGTAGGGGACGATGAGACCAATCAGGAAGAGGGAGATGATGTAGAAGATCATGATACGCCAGAAGACTTGCTTAGACGCGCGGGGAACCTCCTTGCGCGGGTTGGCAGTCTCGGCAGCGGCCAGACCGATGAGCTCCGTGCCACCGAAGGCAAAAGCAGCATTGGCGAAGCAGTATGAGAATCCTTTGAACCCATTCACGAACGCGCCAGGATTGTGCCAGGTGGCCGCACCTAGGTACCGACCCGAGGGTGAACCACCGCAGTTGATGACCACGGCGCAGATGATGAAACCGATGACGGCGACGATCTTGATCATAGACGCGGCTGATTCAAACTCTCCGTAACCTTTGACGCCGAAGAGGTTGATGACGAGGATAATGACGAGGAAGATGGTGATCCATACGCCCGGCGACACTTTTTGATCCGGGTCCCAGTATTGAATGACGATGGTAGCGACGGTAAGCTCGAAGGGGAGGACCACAAACCACTGAAGCCAGTAGTTCCAGCCCATAGCAAAACCCCAAGCCTGGAAAAGAGGAGGAAGCATGAAGTTACAAAGACGCAATCAGTTTCTGAATCTGGCTGGAAGCAGAGGGTCAAAACCATCGTTGGCAACTCACAGGGTCAATGAAGCGAGTCGAGTACGCTGCGAAGGAGCCCGAGACCGGCAGCACAGTTGCGAGTTCACCAAGAGCCATGACGACGAACTATTGGCAAAAAAAAAAAAGTCAGTACCAAAATCCGCCCAACAAGTCGCCAGAGCGGGCCCTACGTCCTACTCACGAACAGCATAATGCCAATCAGCAAGAAGTCGATTAGCAAGAAACCAGGGCCTCCGTTAAAGAGAGATGATCCCGACCCAACGAAGAGTCCCGTACCGATGGATCCACCAAAGGCAATCATCTGCATGTGACGACTTGATAATCTGCGCTTGAGGCCATCGTTCGTCTCGTCGGATCCATGCTCGCTGTTGGAATCGTCTGCTGTTGTGCCGTAGTGCTTCTCGTCGTACTCTGGAGGCGATGCTTTGGCATCGGCGGTCACCACCTTCTTGTCGATGCCAGAGCCGACAACTTCGGGAAGGGCGAGAGTGCTGGGATCGGCGGGCTTGAAGCCGTCAACAAAATTTTGCCAGAGCCCCATAGTTTGTTCGTTAAAGCTCCGAGCTCTGAGATGTTGAAGAGTCGCGTCGGGAGGTTGGCTAGGAGGGGTAAGGAAGAGTAGAAGGGGGAAGGAAGTATTGTGGCGATGAAGTGAGAAGGATGACCAGCTCTTTATAGCTATGTATGTACTTAAACGAGATGCAAAAGCGGAACCCGGAAGCTAGCGGTGGCCGGTGCCAGCTGGCGATGAGTTAATATGGGGTGCTGATAAGGAAAAACCTTCCTTTTTAAGGCTTCTATCTAATAATCCGCGCTCCGCGGCCTGTGCCTGTGCCCTGGCAGTACAATGTGGGCGGTGTGGGGGTGAGTAAACCCATATATATATCACATATGTATCGTCACGCTTTGCTAACTTTCCAAGACCCCAACGACACTGACCCAGTACTGGAATGCAAAGATAAGCCCGGAGAACTTTGAGCAAATTGTTCAGAACGCTCACAGCCGAGGCAACCGAGTGGACCTTAGTGCCCAGCGCCCAGCCCCGAATCTACCGACACACGCCCGTCTCCGCACTCCGCAGTACATACAGTAGTGCCCACTGGCCACTGGAGGCTGGCGGTCTGCGTCGTGTGCTCCGTTCGGATCCGAGCCTCGAGTTCAGATAATTAACTTGTACATACTGTGAGAAAAACGATATCTATGCAGTCAGTCGGTCCGCAAAGTGACACAGGCACCTGCTTGCTCAGGGCAAAAAAAGAGGTTATTATTACGTGTAAGTACGTCGGCTGCTTATCAAATCCCGACAACACATTGTACTATTACATATTACATACTTAGATACTACATATTACTCTCAAATCTGAACCGCAGGTCCGCAGCGCTCGCCGCTCCGACACGCCGACACTCCTTGTGCAATAAGGCGCGTGACCTGTGACGAGCGTATGTAATAATGTACGTGCGGACATATATTCTCCATCGTCCGAGCGACTATGTACGCTCCCGCCTTGGAATTTATTATTGGGACTTTGGGCTTATTTGGGATGCCTTGGCGCTTTCATAAACAGGCGCTCTTAGATAGAGATAGAGTAGATCGGCGACTAAAATTTTAAGGAAATGCATTCGAATTTCGATCACCATACATACATAATTCATAATGCGTATGTAGTGAATACATAGCCCCGGAGCACCAAGACTGGACTGTTGAGGGGCACCCAAAAGACATCAGAAAGCTCAAGAAGGCCACAAGCAGTGTCTAACATATGTACTATGGTAGTATATTATGCTATAGGATGTATATACTATGCTCTTCCTATATACTATAGCACATATACTATTTGCAAAAACATACTATATAGTATATACTATTTGGTTTTGTGAGAATTTTTGTGAAACCATACTTCATACTAATTATTTCAGATGTTGGGCAATCATAAATTCCCCAGACTTTTAAGTCATATGGGGTTATAGAACCGGTTTTCTAATCGGCCGAGAATCCCAATTGCCTTACAAACTATCTTTTTTTTCCGACTTTTCACGTTTGCGGTTTGGCCATTAAATGAGTCTTCTAATCTTCTCGATGACTCGATCTCGTCATGTGCTAGCAGCACCACGTGGCTACCACATGGCTGCTATCTTATCTCTTCCCTCTATCTTCCTTTCTCTTCCTCTTCTCTCGGCCGATACCCTTTCCCTCTCTCTCGTTCCTCACTCCTCAGCATAGCAACCGTCACAGCAGCTCTTCTTGATTCTTCACACCTCACCTTTTTACTTCTTTCTCATTCCCGACATCGAACATCATACCTCTTGCACATACTGTGGGCGCACGGATACCATCACCTTCTTGGCTTCTTCAAAACATCGTCACGCCCCCTCGCTCTTCAGCTCATAGTAGCGGGATCAATTTTGCTTCCTTCCCTCCCGTACCTCCCGCAGTCCCGCAGCCCGCTGCGCATACATGGTATCCTCTTCCGGCTCTGTCAAGGGCTCCGCCGGCTCATCCTATTAAAGTTGTCCACGGAGGTGGCGCGGAGCTCGGGTTTTGCGAACTCCGCGCTCCTCCGATGGAGCGCTCCGCCTCGAAACAAACGTCCGTCCGGATTCATGTGGACTTCGGAGCCCGATGATGAGTTTTCTTGAAAAATGTGCGGAGCGCGGAGTCGGCTCAATGTCATCGGAATTTTGACGGAACTTTCACGGAATTTCGACGGAGCTATGACTTATGAGGTCACGAGACAGTCAAAAATAAGGGTCACGTGACCTCATTTCGAGGGCGCTCCGCTGGAATTCCGTCAAAATTCCGCGGAATCGTGCGGAATTCCGGGAAATTGAGCAACTTCAGGACACAACAACGGCAGTACGGCACGAAACATGCACATTTGTGATTTCATAACGTTCAAGAGGCACTTTGATTGCAATAGAAACGATGTGAGGCACGAGCAATGCCGCTACACTCAAGATAGATTGTCGTGGAAGTCATTTATATCACGACTGAGCTTCGCGGAAGTTCCGCGGAATTCCGGGCTCCACACACGCGGAGGACGAAGGAGCAATCTTGAATCCAACAAAATGTTGATTTTGTCCGTTGAGCGGCCAGCGTCGTTGCTCATCAGTGCGACATATTTTCTCTGGTTAATTCTCCTTAGTTAATTTGGCACTCACGGTTTTACGTGATTTCACCACGTGATCACCAACCTCCACACTCTCATTTCTCTCGGCCGGTACTTTTCTGTAATTCTGTTTCCCACACTTTCAAAGTCCGCTCCCCACTTGTTTTAGCCAGACCTTTTTCTCCACATTGCCCCTGACTTGTAACCACGACCATCCCAGATTTTTTGCACCCATTGACCGCATTTTCCATCCTCACCACCGTCCGCACCCTCACCGTCCGCAATCCACATTCCACACAGACATTCTCTGGCACTCTCATCGTCCGCAGTCCGCAGTCTCACACACTACCGTCACAGTCCGCAGCGCCAGCAGCGTCCGCATCATCGTCCGCATCACCGTCCGCAGTCATCAGCGCCTATAGACCCAGAGGCTCGGCAGCAGCCACCAGCAGCACATCAGTCCGTATTCACGCTCAAGGGCATAGGGGTGCGTGAGCAGCTCGAGATTATCAACACAAAAAATTATGCGGAGCGCGGGGCTGGCATTGCGAATTTCATAAAATTCCGTCGGAGCACGGAGCTCTTTTTTTCCCGCTTTGTAGTATTTGACGGAGGCGGAGATCGCTCTGGAAACTGACAATTTCCTGCGGAATTTCGGAACTCGGAGGCGGAGCCCTCCGCGTAATTCCGGGAACAACCTTAGTTCATTGGTGATCCAGTTGCAACGTTCAACCCGGAAGGCGTGCTCGTATCCTTCTTGCAACTCCCTTCAGCTGCGGTCCTGGCGAAGGTCGCCGCCTTGCCGTTCGTTTCGCTCTGGCTCTTTACCAAAGATGGCATGAGAGCCGGCCATGAGGGGGCGGCTTCTTATTCAAAGAATGCTCGTCGGCTGTTGGAGAACCTCAGCTCATGGGATTTGGGAACCCTCTCGGGTTCACCTACGACCTCACCTTTTACCTCCCATTTTCATCTCATCTTTGTTCCTTTCGCACTTCATGCTTCACGATTCACAAATCCGAACGTTTTCGTTCCCAGAAAAAACAGACATTTGCCAGGGAGTGTAGGAATCATCAGGAGGTGAGACACACTCCACAAATCACATCAGCACTGACAGCGTGGTGAAAACTCAGTTTTGCTTCACTGCAGGAAGACCGCAGAGCAAGAGTCACCTCCGCCGTATGCCCGTAAGAGGAAAAAAGGACAGAACCAACTGGTAAACTCTCCTTTTTTTCCTTCATCCCAATGAACCAGCGATGAATATGCGACCAGCAATATACTATGAAAAGTTCAGAAGTATTCTGAAGTATGTCGTGAAAAGCACACCAACTTCTATTCATCTATTGTACGTTTGTACGCTTTTTAGGCAATGTTTTTTTAAAAGCTATTGACATACTACCTGGTGACTGGTTCGGGGGTGTTTAATATATCTCACTACCATTTGATGCTCACAATGCCAAAGTGAAGATACTTTGCAACATACTCCGCCATTTTCACGCCCGGGAGTCGGTAAAGACTTTCCGCCGTACGCTGGCGCCTGCCGACGTTCCCGGGCCTCGATGGTGGTGTACATCGCAGGTACAAACATTTCTGGGGAGAGTAGATCTCTGACTTCTCCCGGTCAAAGACCTTGGTTCTGGTCTGCAGAAGTGCAGATCAGCAGATGTAGGACGTCAGAATGTGTCAAAGTAACTAAAACAAGATCAGAGCGCACCAGAGGCACTGTGCGAGTGTGGATAGTACGGTTAATCGTCAAAACCTACCATGAGCCATGAGGTCGGTTTCAACTGTCATTTGCCATCATCCAATATTCCAAAGGCATTGAAGGTCGGAATTTCGACTCCCGGCCGGAGGTAGGCGTCTAAGCGACCAGGCGTCCACTCGAAATCTCAGAATTACGATTCCGACTCCGCCGTCTTCGGTCCACTTTGTCTCCCGACCAATCGTACTTGAAACTTCTAGCCATCACACATCTTCACCAGTCACCACCGTCAACTATTAACTATTAAGTCACAAATCACATTTTGTAGCGATGCCGTCTGGACCTGTTGCAGGACCCTCAAAGTGGGCGCAAAGCAGGTGCCAACTCGTCAATGCTGCTGAAGAAAGCGACGCTGACGAATTCCGGGGCAACTTTGAGGACATCGCAAACGAGGTCGAAGCCTACCGGGCGTTTTGGAAGCCCGCTCGGGGGACACAAAAGGGTGTTACCACAGTAATGATACTGTTCCGAAGCTTCCTTTCGAAATACCTCAAGACTCAAGAGTCAAGAAGGATGGTAGCAGATAGTGCGCTGAAAGTGGATGACATCCTCAAAGACGGTGGGGATTTCTCCCTGACTAATCGGTGCTTCTGGAAACTGGAAGTTCTATAGGCAATTCATGGCAAGCCAGAAGAGCTTACTGTAAAAGCAACCACTCGCGGTCGCAAAGTCCTTGCTATCGGCGAATGTGGCCGCATCACGGGCGTCTTGGTGGACTCTTCCACAAGAAATGAAACTTGCGGAGGTCGAAAATATCAGTGCTAGGTTCAAGCTACAGAAACCACGTGCCAAGGTCAAGCTGACCGTGCAGCTGCCGAGCCTTAATCCTTATCGCCCTTATGAATCCCGGAATTCTCAACGAGACCGCTGTATATTGGCATCCACGAAATGTCAGTCCCTCTATTTTTTCCCTCAGTGACGTGTAAGACCTCGTAATCATTCGCAGCGTCTCAATATTTCAGTTGCAATCCAGCTGATCGTCTATCCTCCTGGTCCACCTGCTGAGTTGGTTTTCAGTGACCAATACAAAAACGACAATGATGCTGTGAAGGGCAAGGAGCTGCGCATTTTCGCATGCGGCATCGACAGAAAATTGATCTTCAAGGTCCTAAGCACTTTCCGAATTTTGAAGGGCATGCGCAAAGACACCAGCAAGTACCGAACGAGCGTCCTATACTCCGATGAAGCCGTCGCTCCAGGACTCGATCTCACGCTGTCCCTTCTCACCCTGCTCTTGGACGACAACGCATTTGTCGACATTCCATCATACGAGCAGCTCTTCGGACTGTTGGTCGAAGCTATCGGACATCGAAAAGCAACCGAACGGGGAGGTCGAACTACTATTTCGACCGTACCATCAAGAAACCTGCATTTTGAGGTCGTCAGAATTCGTGAACGGCGAATGGATTGCCTCTTCGACAAGTGGCTGACTTACCACAGGGAAATCGGATGCGATATGTTGCAGGCCTTTGTGCTGAATTGCAACGTCAGTAAAAGAATGTGTTCGCTCTGAAGACGCGACAAGCTAGATTGACACAATCACACAAGACACTCATCTCCTTCTTCGATCGTCATAGCCAATGAAGCGGTGTTGTACTCTCTTCGAAGAATGGTCGTCAGTGTCACAAACAGTCCCAGCGTAACTACAGACAGTGCGCACTTAGTTGTGAATCACGCTCCCGGCTCATTCACGCGACTTGTAAGTTCACCACCACATTCAAAGCCGACAGACTTAGGTACAAGCTGCGTTGCTCACATTTCACGGCTAAGCTGACCGCGCAGCTGCCGGTGTCGATTTTGCCCGTTGAGCAACCAGCGTCGTTGCTCATCAGTGCGACATATTTTCCTTGGTTAATTCTCCTTAGTTAATTTGGCACTCACTGTACTACAATGAGCACAGTGAACTAGAGTTGTGATTCGATGATTGAGAGTCAGAGGAATTGAGTACAACAGAGTGGAATCAAGTGAGGGAGAAGAGATGTCGGGCCGAGAAGGAAAGAGAAATAGAGAGCCACGCGGAAAGCAAGAGCGAAAGGGAAAAGAGCGAGAGAGCAAAGAGAATGGAAAGGGAACGGATCAGGAACGGATTGGGAATGGAATCAAGAGAAAGGAATGCTGGGAAGAGATCGCCAATAACACTACCACTGTAGCACATGCCCCCCAAAATGTGCTGGTATGCCTTCGAGTCGGTACTCTTCCGGTATTCTTCCATTCTCTTCACTCTTCCGTCTTTTCCATTCCTCTCACTTCCCTTCCGTTCCGCTCCTCTCCGAATCCTTTCCGTTCCTTTCCGTTCCGTTCTTTTCCCTTTCTTCTTGCTCCCCAATCGTTGCGCAACCTCTCGCTCGCTCCACGCTCACTCTCCCATCGCAACACTTTCCGAGCTCACCTTTACCTTCTCTCCGAACCTAACAAGCATGACTCTCTCGTATATAATCACTCGATGTACCTAGCATTTCCAGACGAATTCCACACCCTCAACACTTTTCTACTCTTCTCCTCTTACTTCTCGCCTGGTTCCAAGACCACACGACTAGCCCCAGGTTAGTTCTTCATTATCGACCCAGCTTCGATACATGGTGATGAGAGTCCATACTCACTGACCCACCGAATACGGACGTCTGTGCGAACCCAGATTTCAGCCACCGCTCCGCCATGCCTCCCAAAGGCAAGCAAGCAACACGACCAGGGACGGTCCAGCCCGAACCTTCGTCGACTCCAGCCGCCACGGCTCAAGAACCAATCCCCTCCTCATCCGATGTTGTTCTCAACGAACCGCATTCTCCCTCGGCTGCCGCCACCAGCGCCGAGGACTCCTCACTCCTCACCTCGGTCGAATCCGAGGAGAACATCCCTTCTGCCCAGTCCAATCCTACGTCGTCGCCCAGTGACGCCTTGCTGCAGATGTTGTTGGACAGCGTCAACGAGATCAGACGACGCTTGGATGGCTTAGAGTCGCAAGGGACTTCACACTCACCGGCATCAGAGACTTCACGCCCACCTCCCACACTGGCGCAGTCGACCAGTCCTTCCACGCCCACCCATCATACCCGCATTCCTCCTCACCTCCTCTCTCAACATGAGGACGAGACATCCGACCCATCGGCATTGTTCCAACGCATGCCTTTGTCGGAGCAGGAGGGCATGGATGCGGGCTTGCGTCGGCTGGGGGTCAGATTCGACGATGTTGTCAGCTTGGCGAGAACACGAGCGCCACCATCGACCTCGTACTCACCAGCTATGAGTCGCTCGCAGTCGGTCCCCGCCACCCAGCATCCTTCCACCCCTCGGACCACCCAAGCTTCCACAACCACGACGGCTCCTTACATCTCTATAAGGGCACCGATGTGTAAGCCCGAGTTCATCGGCAAGTTCCAAGGAGATCCAACTCACCTGGAGAACTTCTTGAGTCGGGTCCGTGCTGTGGCAAGGGTGCACGACGACAACTCGGAGTGGGTGATGTCGGTCATTCGAACGCTGCCCATCGTGATGGAAGGAGACGCTGCGGTCTGGCATGCCGGGTTGACGGATGAGGAGGCCGCCGGTATGACCACGTTGACGGTCTGGCAGGACAAGCTACGCGAAGCTTTCCCCGTCAACAAGTTCGAGCAACGCCGCAATGCTCGGAATCGCCAGTGGATCCCTGCAGACGAAGGAGCGTCAGCTTACTTCTTCTACAAGCTGCGCCTCCTTCGCGGCGCTTATGGTCCAGACCAAGACGAGAACAACCTCACTCACGACATCCTCGATGGTCTCCCTCCCTCCTTCCGCGTCATGCTCCGTCTTCCTCGCCACCACGTCACCCTCAACGACGTACGGCAGGAGATTAGCGAGTGGGAACCTACGTGGAGGGAACTTAATGGTCAGCCTCGTTCTTCAACGGCTGTAAGCTCAACACGCACCGTTGCTGCAACTCCGACCTCGAAGGATGCTCGCTTGTTCTCGTCCTCGACGTCGTACTCGCGTCCGGCGTCGTCCACACCTCGTACCACACCATCCTCGGTGCCGAAGTCGTCCACTCCCTACGTCCCACTGGCCGTCTCGTATGACCCCAGCCGCATCATCCCGGCGTCGAACGGTCAGCCTCGGAAGTACCGTCGCCCCGACAACAACAAGGTCATCGATCTTGATAGGGCTTGCGACCGGTGCGGGGAACACCACTTCAACTTCGAGCATGAGCACCTGCAGAACAAAGCACAAGCTCGTGTCACTCATGCCGATGACGACTACCCAGAAGCCGAGGACGATGAGGATGAGCAAGACTCACCGTCTTTTGTGGCGTCCGAAACGACGTAAAACTATCGGCGGATGCTTCTCTTCAGGCACCGCCACCACCACCTCTCCCTCCCGAAACCCCGCGTCCGCCTCCTCCAACGAAGGTCGAGACTGTGGACGAGAAGGAGAATATTGCTGCTTCAGCTCTGAACACGCTGAACACGGAGGAGCCGTCCCCTCCTACCCCTACTCCCCCTGCCACTAGTCTTCATCTCGATCGTCGACCTCACTTCTTTCATATGAAGAAGACGACTTTCAACAAGACGGCTAAGCCTCTTGCTCATGAGACGAGACGACATGGCCAGATCCACGAACTACCTGCCTCCTCAGCTACGGGGACGGGCTCCGGGTACAAGAACCATGTACCACTCACCATACAGCTCCGCTTGAATGACACAACCACATCCTCTCTTTCTTCCCTGATTGATACTGGTGCCTCGCTCTCGATCATCGATGCAAATCTGTTGGAGAAACTTGGTGGTGAGCCACAGGGAGAAGGGATGATGGTCCATGGGCTGGGGGACATGCGTACCTTGGGATGGACGACGATCACCATCTTCATCGAAGCCCGCGATCCGAAGGGAACCACGCTCCATCTCGAGTGCCGGCAGGATTTCCATGTCCTTCCCTTGTTCTCACCCGGCCTCTGCTTGGGGCTCGACTTCATCTCGACCCACAACGTCTCCCTGTTGTCCGGTCGCGGTAAAGCATCCATCGGTCGATACGTCTTCCCCGTGGTGGAACAGGTCTCGGGTCCGTACTCCCGCAAGCCAGAGATCCATGCTGCCGAAGATGTGGACCTGCCGCCGGGACAATACACCTGGGTTCCCGTCTACGCTGGATGCTTGGCGCCGGGGGTGGATTATACTGTGCATCCCAGAATGTCAGTAACTGAGGACGAGACGATACAGCTGGCTGGTCCGACTGGGTACTTCACTCACCGACCGCGCCACCACATCCTTCTCGCCAACTTCGGGACCTGTACCTACGCGATGGAGAAGGGGACCGTCGTTGCCGATGCCTTGAGTGCCCGCCTCGGAGACCAGGTGAAAGATGGTGGTCAGATGTTCGAGTTCGGTCCTGCATGCTCATCGTCCTCGTCGTCACCGCGAGTGTACACATCTTCATCGGATGCCGACCCTGTCAACCCGTTCGAGGACGATGGCGACGACCCCGCTCTCTCCTCTCTTTCTCGTGACGCAGAGACGGTGCTCGTCGACGAGCATTTCCGTATCGGTGTCGACGCTTCGGGGTCACCACCGTCCGAGATCGTTGGTGTGTTGCGAGCGCATACCGACGCCTTCGCTCTGGACGGGCGGCCGGGCAGAATTCGCGATGGCGAGGAAATGGGAATCGATTTGATGCCGGACGCAGTGTTACGACCGGAGGCTCCGCGCCGCGCCAGCCCCGAGAAGCGGAAGGCGATGGATACCGCGATTGATCAGCTGTTGGAGTGGGATGTTATTGAGCCATCCAACAGCCCAGTCTCCTTCCCGGTCCTAATGGTGAAGCAACGTGACAAATGGCGTTTTTGTGTTGACTATCGACAGCTCAACTTGTCCACCGTCGCCGATCGGTACCCGTTGCCGACCATCGACTCCATCTTCAACACTCTGGTGGGGAAGAAGATGTTCAGTTCCTTGGATGCTATCAGAGGTTATCATCAGATGGGAGTCAAGGAGACTGACCGGTGGAAAACCGCCTTCGTCTGCCACCGTGGCCTATTCCAGTATCGGACGGTACCCTTTGGCCTTCGGAACGCCCCCAGTGTCTTCCAACGCCTGATGGACCGCATTCTAGGATCCCTTCGCTGGCAGCAGGCCGTGGTCTACATCGACGATATCGTCGTCGCCACCGACACCCTCGATGAGCACGTCAAGGCTCTGGACATCCTTCTCAGTCGCGCTTCGACCGCAGGACTGAAGTTCAGCCCCAGCAAGTGCACGTTTGCGGTGCCTTCTTTGGTGTTGCTTGGACGCAAGGTGTCCGGTGCTGGTGTGTCTGTGTGGGAAGAACGCGCACGAGCGGTCAGCGAACTGTCCCGTCCTGCCACTCTCCGCGAGCTATACCACGTCTTGGGGTTGTTTGGCTACTACCGCGCCTTTATCCATCGATACGCGCCTATTGCAGCCCCACTCACTTCGTTGACTCGTGGGTGGCGTTACGAAGCGGACGCGGCGGGGCGATACCGCCTGATCAACACGGAAGGAAAGTCCGTGGCGGCGGAACGAGTCCCAGTGGACTGGGGACTCGATCAGCAGCAAGCCTTCGAGACCTTGAAACAGGCCATCGCGAATCCTCCAGTTCTCGCGCATCCTGATCCTGTCCGGCCGTTCGTCCTGTACGTGGATGCCAGTAAAGATGCTTTCGCAGCAATCTTGCATCAGGTCTTCGACCAGCCCCTCCAGGACAACTGTCAGTCCTTCACGGCCGCCGCCGCGTACCCCACCAATGTTTCTCTGCTACCTTCCACTGTCGCGAGAGAACGATGGTTGGCGTGGTTGCGTTCCGACCGACACTTCGCCCCTCTGCTTCGACGGCTGGAACGAGGTGAGACCGATGATGTTTGGACCTTGCGGGAGGGCCTTCCCGTCCGCCGCACCGACGACCGCCTTGCCTTGCCAGAATCTGCGGTGCCGGTCGTGATGAAGTCAGTGCATGATCGAGGTGGCCACTTCGGCTTCTTGAAGACTTACCTCGCTGTCTCCCGAACCTACTGGCGCCCCGGCTTGTCGCTTGCCGTCCGGGCTTGGGTTCGGCACTGTGCTGTGTGCCTCCAGACGAAACGCATGCCTAAGGTGGGCGAGTTGGACGTCGATCACGATCCGCAGTTCCCTTTCGAGTGGATCAGCATTGATTTGCTCCTGGGTTTGCCAAGGACTCGGTCGGGGAATGACGCAGTCCTCGTTATGCTGGACGTCTTCTCCAGGATGGTCCTGCTCCAACCCTGTTCTAGCGCCATTACTGCAGAGGGTATCGCCGCCATCATCAGCGACCGTATCCTCCGTTTGGGTTGGACGCCACGTCGGTTCGTCTCTGACTCCGAGGCTCGGGTCTCTGGAGCGGTCATGACCGCACTGGCCACTTCCATGCATGCCGTCCTTGCTCCGTCCCCACCTCACCATCAGCAGGCGAACGCTGTGGAGCGTGCCATTCAGACGGTGCAACACGTGTTGCAGGCCATGGGGGTGACGAGCCAGGCGCATTGGGATCGCCGTCTGGTACCTACCGTCGAGCTGGCGATCAACTCGACGCCGTCAACAGTGTCGGGCTTCCGGCCATTCGACTTGGTGTTCGTATGCCATCCCGAGGCTGCCCACGTCGTGTTCGATGATGGCGATCATGCCGGCATATCCTCCTTCCCTGACCGTCTCGCCGCGGCCGTGGAACGCCTTCATGATGCGCGCCTGGCGATCGACGAGGCGCGTCTGGTGCAGAAGCAGAGGTATGACCGCCGTCGGCGCGTTCTTCCCGACCTACGGGAAGGGGATCAGGTGTACGTCCGCCTTGGCGACCGACCCATGCCTGGTCTGATCCGTAGCAAGCTCGACGCTCGCAAGGCGGGTCCGTATGCGGTCCGCACTGTGCTGTCCCCACATCGCGTCTTGCTGGACCTTCCTGAAGATGTGAATGTTGGGCCAGAGTTCAGTGTTGAGCAACTCGATCTGGTCCCGCGCTCGCCTGACCCTTTCAGTACCCACCGATCCGCTCCATCCACACCTCTCCTCGAGTCCGCTCCGATTGAGCGTTCCGGGCAGTCTCCTGGAGCAGCAAGTGGGGATGATGAGTCAGCTATTGGTCTTGGGCAAGCGGATGTCGCTGACGGTCACTACCTACCGGCTGATCTGGCTCTCCCTCCGCGAGCTCGCCGGCCTCCCGATTCACTTCGCCAATTCGAGGTCGGTACTATCGCCGCTGTGGATGCTGATGGCTTGCGCGAAGCGCTGCGAGGTCCAATCTACCGTCGTCGGGTTCTGGAGGTGGATGGCGTCAGTGTGGAACTGCGGGAGCGTCCTGTTGCTTTTCTCTCGCGACTCACCTCGGTGACCGAGCAGAAGATGGCTGCGTCCGAGTTGGAGCTGTGCTGCCTCGCGTGGGCATTTGCACGTCTTGCTCATCTCCTCGAGGGTGCTGAGCTCACGGTCGTTACCGACCACGCTCCTCTCGGCGCCATGTTGACCTCCACCTCCGCCATCCCGTACGGACCCACGATTAGTCGATGTCGGGCGCTGTTGATGCCCCATGTGCCGAACATGCGTTTCGTTCATCGAGCTGGAAGCACGCATACCAATGCCGATGCGCTTTCACGTCTTCCACCTGCAGCGTGATCTGGTCCGGGACGCCCAGTTTTCTTTGGGGGGGGATGTGCTGGTATGCCTTCGAGTCGGTACTCTTCCGGTATTCTTCCATTCTCTTCACTCTTCCGTCTTTTCCATTCCTCTCACTTCCCTTCCGTTCCGCTCCTCTCCGAATCCTTTCCGTTCCTTTCCGTTCCGTTCTTTTCCCTTTCTTCTTGCTCCCCAATCGTTGCGCAACCTCTCGCTCGCTCCACGCTCACTCTCCCATCGCAACACTTTCCGAGCTCACCTTTACCTTCTCTCCGAACCTAACAAGCATGACTCTCTCGTATATAATCACTCGATGTACCTAGCATTTCCAGACGAATTCCACACCCTCAACACTTTTCTACTCTTCTCCTCTTACTTCTCGCCTGGTTCCAAGACCACACGACTAGCCCCAGGTTAGTTCTTCATTATCGACCCAGCTTCGATACACAAAAACAAACGACCGTCCCTGGTCGTCAACCAGTAGGAGAAGGAGGTCCCACAGCATCTTCGATCGTTTCCGGAGCGATGAGTCGAGAAAGGCTGTCAACATTGGTGTGACTACGCCCAGCGCGATGCTCAAAGCGAAGATTGTGAAGGTGGGGCAGTAGGAGCGCCCGACACTTCGTAATCGTAGGCCCGTATCTCGTGGAGGATGCCGAGGTGAGCATAGCAGCCATAGGTGCGTGGTCGGTAATGACCAGGACAGGTGCCCCCTCCAACAGATGTGCCCACTGACCGAATGCCCAAGCCAAGCAGGACAACTCAAGTTCCGGCGCGACCAATCGCTTTTCGGCAACGGTAGTCAATCGAGACAGGAATGCAACGGGACGCTCGACCAAAGTGACGGATCGACCGTCCACCTCAACAGTCCGAGGACGGAACACCGGCCCTTGCAGCAAGTCGGAAGGCACCACAAGCGAAGTGTCCATGGCGCCGATCTGGAAGTCAGCCAAGCGCACCGGTGGGAGACGAGCGCGAGGAGGCAACACGGGTTCTGCGGATTCGACTACGGAGACCTCATCGTCCGCCAACACACGACCGTCATCGCCATCAAGCAGCTCTCCGTCACCCGGAAGATCGATCTCATCAGACGTCCGGGTAGCAGCGAAGGGATCTGGGGACGACGGAAGGACATCGAGCTGGTCGACGGAGAACTCGGCGCTGATGCCCATATCCGGCGGCAACTCCAGCTCGACACGATGAGGAGAGATCACGCGTCGAACGGGGAAAGGACCGAGCTTCCTGGCCGCCAGTTTGTGCGTCGGAACACCCCCAACAGGACGGTCGACCAGGCGGATGTAGACCTGATCTCCTTCGGCAAACTGCGGCTACGAAGCGTGACGACGATCGTAACGTTCCTTCTGAGCGCGACGCGCGATAGCAGTGGCCTCCATGGCGGCCTGAAGGCGAGCGGCAGCAGCAGCAAGACGTTCACCGAACGCGCCGATGCCAGCATGATCGGAGGTATCGAAGACCGCGTGGACAATGTCAGGATGGGAAATAAACACCAGATCAAACGGCCGGTAACCAGTCGTGACGTTCGGGGAGCTGTTGATGGCCAGCTCCACGGCGGGATTGATCCGGGTGTCCCAGAACGCATGACCATCAACGCAGAGCGCCTTCAGTACCTGCTGGACGGTCTGAACCGATCGCTCAACAACGCTAGCCTGTTGATGATGCGAAGGAGATGGGGTGAGCACAGCGCCCAAAGAGCTCGCCAGCACCTGCATCACGGTCCCGGTCATCTTGGCCTCAGAGTCGGAGATGATACGCCGCGGTCGCCAACCATAGCGAAGGACACGGTCGCTAATCACGCCGGCAATCCCAACGGCATCAATGCTGGACGAGCAGGGATGAAGCAATACCATCCTAGAGAACACGTCCTGGAGGACGAGCAGAGCGTCTTTGCCGGAGCGGGAACGCGGAAAACCCAATACCAGGTCCACCGCCACCCAATCGAACGGCAGAGTAGCGTCGTTCTCGATGTCAAGTTCGCCCACGCGACGACCGAGCTTTGTGCGTCTGCACACTGAGCAGTGTCGCACCCACGCCAACACGGATTCGACCAGCTTCGGGCGCCAGAAGTGTCTGCTCAGAGCGAGGTAGGTTTTGGTAAAACCAAAATGCCCACGAGCATCGTGCAGCGCCCGCAACAGCTGAGGAAGAGCGGACTCGGGCAAGGCGAGCTTGCCGTCGGACCTCCGAACCAGCAATCCATCCTGGACGACCCACTCACCGTCCTCCCCCGAAATGTCGCGAAGAATGCGACCAAACACCGGGTCCGCCCGCAACCACGCAGTCCAACGAGCGCGATCGACAGTAACATCGGAGGCAGGAAGCATTGGCAAGATGGTCGCCAGAATCGGCTCACAGGTAGCAAACACCTGATGAAGGATGGCAGCGTATGCGGTCTTGCTCGCGTCGACGTACAGGATATACGGCCGGCTGGAATCAGGGTGAGCGAGGACCGGAGGATTTGCAATCGCTGATTTCAGCTGCTGAAAACTGCGATCCTGTTCGTCCTTCCACTCCAGTTGCACCTTCGCGGCAGAGGATGGGTCACCGGAAGCATCGACCAACCGAGTGCGACCCTCAACGCGATCATATCTCCACCCGCGAGTAAGACGGGACAGCGGTTCGGCAATTTCAGCAAATTTGGGGATAAAGGCGCGATAGTACCCAAAGAGCCCTAGCGCATGATACAACTCCTGGAGGGTGTGCGGGCGAGGCAGGTCCTGAACCGCCTTCGCGCGTTCGTCTCAAATTGTAACGCCAGCGCCGGATATCTTGCGACCAAGCAACACCAGGGAAGGCACTGCAAAGGTACACTTGGACGGGGAGAACTTGAGGCCGATGGCGGTAGCCCGGGACAGTAAAGTCTCCAGAGCACCGAGATGCTCCTCCAAAGTGAACGTCGCCACCACCACATCGTCAATATAAACAACCGCTTCTTTCCAACGCAGTTGTCCCAGCAGTTTGTCCATTAGACGTTGAAACACCGCGGGGGCATTCCTGAGACCAAAGGGTACAGCCTTATACTGAAATAAACCGCGGTGACAAACAAATGCTGTCTTCCACCTGTCTTCCTCTTTGACGGGAAGCTGGTGATAGCCCCGAATGGCGTCGAGAGAGCTGAACCAACGTTTCCCAAGCAAAGTGTTGAATACGGCATCGGTAGTGGGGAGGGGGTACCTATCCGCCACTGTGACCCGGTTCAATGTCTGTAGTCCACACAGAAACGCCATTTAGTGTTCTGCCGAACCATCAGGACAGGAAAAGAGGCGGGGCTAGAACTGGGCTCAACGACATCCCATTCCAGCAATTGGTCCAGTGCTGCATCCATAGCGGCCCTCTTCTCCGGGCTTGCTCGTCGCGGAGGTTCAGCGTGAGGAACCGCACCAGGAACCAGGGGAATCGCCATCTCCTCATCGTGAACGAGGCCTGGTCGACCGTCGAGAGCGAAAGCAGGCTCATGCCGACGTAGAAGTTCCACCACCTCAGGATGAGGTCGACCGGCGGAGTCCATCCCGACTTTGAAGTGGCCATCGACGATTTTGGTGGCCGCCTCGACCATGAGTGAGCCTGGTGGCGCCGGCGCTTCCTCATGCAGATCGGGTGGAGCGGCAGGGGAAGTGTCGTCCAGAGCATAATCATGTCCAGGGGCCGCTGACCAGGACTCAGCCGTTCCCATGGTATGGAGCAGTGCACCAGGGGGAAGCGGAGGTGGCAAGTCGAATGAATGCGCCTCGGAACCTGAAGCATCGCCGAGATGTGCAGCGCGTGCGTCCGCCACGGGAGTGTGTCGAGCCAGATGAATGCCAGCGCTGCCATAGTTTGCTAGCAAAACATGACTCGTGCGGTTCGTCGCCAAAGCCGTGGGGCGGGCAAGCTGAACAGCTTCGTCGGGTGTGACCGTAAGGCGGGGATGAAGCATGTAGTCCACTCCCGGCGCGAGGCAAGCAACGTCGACCGGTATCCACGTCATTGACTGGGCGGGCAGGAAGCATGTGGACTTCGCACAGATCTCCGCCTCGGTGGCGAATGGAGAAGGCATCTTCTCGTGTACAGAGAAGGTGTAACGACCAACGGTTGCACGGCCGTTCCGAACGTCGATCTGTACCCCCTGTGCCTGAATGAAGTCCAGTCCAAGGCATAGTTGGGGGGCGAAGTGAGGAAGTATGTGGAAGTCCTGCGTGCACTCGAGCATGACATGCTCGCCCTGAGAGTCGCGAGCAGGTAGAAAGAACGTGATTGTCGACCACCCGAGAGATCGAGCATCCCCCAAACCATGTACCGGCATTTGATTTCCAGACGGACGTCCGCCCAGGCGTGCCAGCAGCGCAGCGTCGATGACCGACAAGGACGCGCCAGTATCGAGAAGGGAGGAAAGTGGTGGGGATGCCGTATCATTGATGCAGATGTGGGTGCTGAGCGGTACATGATTCTGGTATGCACGGCCGGTCCCTGTCGACTCGTGTCGTCCCAGCTGAATCACCACGCCCCCCCGGCGGGTGTCATGGGACAGAGGCTTTACATCCGCTGCTATGGGTAGTGCCCGCGGAATGTGGAAGTGCGGGCGCTCCACGAAGTGAAGGCCCGGCTCCGACCTATTCGCATCTGAACCTGTAAAGGAAGAAAGCAGATCACCATGCGTTCCAGGTAAAGAAGTCTGTGGGGACGATGATACGCCCCGAGAGGAGGGACTCTGACGGACGCGGTCGAGGGGTGGCCCAGAACCCTCGCCTGCCGCCAGGGCGGATAACTTACTGCTGTACCCAGCGTGGAGGCCCCTACCTGGGCCAGTGGGGGGCGCAGCCCTCTCCACGCTGCTCTTGCATCCCTGGCCAATTATGGGCGCTTCAGGGGGGCTGCAGGAAACCTTCGACTCGACGGATTTCCCAACGTCATCACACTCCGGAATCAGCAGTGGCTGAGTCTTGAGGGGAGGGGGCTCTGGAGGGGCTTCTGGACGAGGTACCTCGTCAACTGATGATGGTAGTTTAACGTCGTTACGGACTAACAGAAACCCGAGCCGGACTCCTCTTCCTCGATGGTGACCAAATAGTCAAGGTCATCCTCCACTGCTGCTATGTTGACCGAAGCGATAGAGTGACTGGCGCAGTAGTCATGCGCGAAGTCGAAATGATCCCCTCCGCACCGGCGACAAGAACGTTGACACCACATCACTCGATCTGTGCCGGGGAGACGGTACCGCATCATCTTCTTCTTCGATTCGGGCTCAATGCCATAATCGAGTCGAGAGTCGTCGAAATCCTCGGAGATAGGCTTTCCGGGGGGCCGACGAGAGGCGGGAGACGAGGCGGGCGAAGAGCGCTTTGCCGTCGTCGACGAAGCTGGCGTACGCGTCGTGGCTATCGGCGCGATCGCTGAAGAAGGTCCAGCAAAGCTGGCATACTTCGGTGGCTTCAAGGAGGTGTCGGTAACAGGGACAGTAGTCTTAACGAGGGGCCGTCCTGTCTCGATTCTCCAGAACTGCTCCTGCATGCGCAGTTCGTTCCGAAGATCGACGAGAGTGGCGTTGGGCGTTGTGGGAGTGCGCAACAACTTCCGAACCTCGACCGGAAGGCGTTCGACAATGTCGTAGATGAGTTCCGAGTCGGGAACGCCTGTGAAAGCTGCTTTGAGGAGGGCGGTCTTGTCAAGAACGTAACCGACGACATCCTCATGGTCCGCCTCCCAGTTCCGTGCGCGAGCGAGTTGGCGCATATATGTCGGATCCGGGGAAAAGGCGGCGCGAAGCTCGCGGAACCATGCTCCCAGAGTGGTCAGGGAGGCACGCTTGGCGGGTTCCAGGGTCTGATGCCATGAGGCAGCGTACCCACGCATCAACAATGGCATGGCTCGAAGGACGGCCTGTCGCCAGTTGATATCTTGCTCCGAGGCGTGAATAGCCTCTACCCGAGCAAGGAAGAGTTCCGAGTCTTCCGGCGTACCATCGAAGGTGCCGATGTCGGACGTCTTGATGTTGTAGCCCTTTGGAACTCCGGACGTTGTAGCCATCACGAAGCCAGAACGATCGGCTTGGTACGAGTTTGGGGAAGTGTCCTCGACCAGTTGAATGCCGAGACCTGGAGGAGTGGACTGCGGCAAGGAAACGTCGCCAGCTTGAGCTTTGAAGAGAGGCCCCTGCGACCAAGGGGCAGGACCTGTTGCTGACAAGACAGGGGTAGAAGCTCCTACTGCGGTTGTAGCAAAAGCCTGTGGAAGTGCGGTGACGCGACCGAGGGGTGGCTGAGTCGTCACAAACGTGGCTGGCGAAGCGGGAGCCGATGGAGCAGTGGCAATCGGTGCGACGGTGGCCGGAGTAGGAGAGGAATCCGTGCCTTTGATGAGGTCGACCAGACTTTGGTGTTGGATAGCCGACTCCGTTCGCATGGCGGCAAGCTGGCCGCTTGTATCTTCGAGGCGTCGTTCCAACGAGCCGAAGCGAATGTTGACGTCGTCGCGAAGGGAGCTGACAGCAACTTGGATGTCGTGGGCCCAAGGCGACTGATTAACGCCCTCCGAGCAGCAGCCGTCGCAGCGCGAGTGTTGCGTGCAGGGACATCGGACATGGCTGGAAATTGGGCGTTTGTGTGTGCTTGTAGAGTAGAAAAGTGTGACGCTTGAAAGCAGAGGATTGGTGGGGTGAGAGTGCGAGGGGAAGGAGAGCGCTTAGGACGAATCTACTCTCATCACCATGTACTACAATGAGCACAGTGAACTAGAGTTGTGATTCGATGATTGAGAGTCAGAGGAATTGAGTACAACAGAGTGGAATCAAGTGAGGGAGAAGAGATGTCGGGCCGAGAAGGAAAGAGAAATAGAGAGCCACGCGGAAAGCAAGAGCGAAAGGGAAAAGAGCGAGAGAGCAAAGAGAATGGAAAGGGAACGGATCAGGAACGGATTGGGAATGGAATCAAGAGAAAGGAATGCTGGGAAGAAATCGCCAATAACACTACCACTGTAGCACACTCACGGTCTTACGTGATTTCACCACGTGATCACCAACCTCCACACTCTTATTTCTCTCGGCCGGTACTTTTCTGTAATTCTGTTTCCCACACTTTCAAAGTCCGCTCCCCACTTGTTTTAGCCAGACCTTTTTCTCCGCATTGCTCCTGACTTGTAACCACGACCATCCCAGATTTTTTGCATCCATTGGGTGAATTTTCCATCCTCACCAGTCACCACCGTCCGCCCCCACACCGTCCGCAATCCACACACTTTCTTCGGCACTCTCATCGTCTACAGTCCGCAGTCTCACACACTACCGTCACAGTCTGTAGCGCCAGCAGCGTCCGCATCATCGTCCGCATCATCGTCCGCATCACCGTCCGCAGTCATCAGCGCCTACAGACCCAGAGGCTCGGCAGCAGCCACCAGCAGCACATCAGTCCGTCTTCTCTCTCAAGGGCACAGAGGGACGTGAGCAGCTCGAGATTATCAACAGCCGGAACTCGTCGATTTGGTGAAGCACGGAATATTGAATGATCCTGCAGCATATCGGCATCCGGGGACCGAGAGAGATGAGTTACTCTTTTGCTCACTTCAGTAACAGTTAATTTACATGCTCTAACGTCGCCTTGATTGACTTTCAAAACTTCATACACGATAACTTGAGAAGTGAGAAACCGGACAGAAAGATAACTTTTATTTCATCACTAAGTGGTTTCTCGACGCCAATTTTGAGAGATATATGTTTTGAAAAATTTTGATCTGAGTCAGCGGCAGCGCAAAGAAGAGGGGGCCTTGAGCACTCTCGTCCGCGGTGAGAATTACCACTTACCTCCAAGACTCAAGACACATCAGTACGATCCAGACGGTGCAACGAAATACTCTGCTTTGCTACATCAAAAAACATCGACCCTACGGCGGCAATCATTGGGACAAAGTTGCCTCGGACTACAACGTTTGCGCGATCAAGGCCAGATTGAAAGAACGACGCAGCCAAAATCTCAAAGACAAGTTTGCCGGTCTTCTCAAAGTTACAAAACCTACTGGTAGGTGGCTGTAGCTGTAGACTGTAGCCGGGTGCGACGATGCATGAGTTGACAACCTTTTTTTGGGGGGGCGGCCCACTCAGGTGACCCCGATTGCCCTCCCGAGGTCAGAAAGGCCAAGCGCTTGCAGCGCGATATTGCCCAAGAGAATGCCGTCATGACGACGAAGGACGACGAAGCCGCTGAAGACGACGAAGACTGCGAGAAAATCGGCGAAGATGTCGAAGAGGACGACACCGACACCAACCTCAGCGACGCGGACGACGACCTCAATGTGTCGTCCTCTGAGGACAAGAATGGCGGAGATCTGCCGCCTCGCCCTCCAAGACCCCCGCCCCGTCACCCGCCTCGCCCTCCAAGGCCGCCGGCAAGAAGAGGGCTCGCCCCGTCACCGATCCCGGCCCGTCTACCCCTCATCCGCTCCCTTCTTCCCTGCCTCTCGTCCGCCACTCCCAGCACCTCCGCCACGCCGGCTGCCGCTGCGACTGCCCAGCCGCCAGCCGAAGGTCAACAGGCCCAAAGCGACAGCGGCGGCTCTGCTTGCTGCGTCTCCCGTCGGGGTCGGTGGTCAGCAGCGGCTGATCACTTTCCTGACGAGCGTTGCGCAGTCACTGTCGGCCCCGCTGGCCTCTTTTCCTTCCTCGCCTGCTCCTCCGCCCGACTCTGCCTCCTCCCAACAGCCCATCCAGCTTGCGCTTCAGATGAGCGACATGAAGGGACAGTTGTCGCCGGTCCTCGTTCAGGTTGCTCATCTGGGGTTTAAAGTGGTGCAGCTCGGACAACAGCTCTCGTCTTCTTCTTCTGCATCTTCTTCTGTTTTCTCCAGCTGCAATTTTTCCTCTCCTTTTCCCTCTGTGTTTGTCCCTCTAGCTTTTAACGCGCCTACGGAAGCTTCTTCATCGTCGGCCCCGTTTGTGCCTGTGGAACCTTTCACGTATCTCTGATAGCTGCTTCCATGCCTGGTCTTCTCGGATCTGATAGTTATAGCTCTAATCTCTATCATCCATGTTTATCTTTCCTCCTTCCTTCATTTCTTCTCTTACACAACGTATTCTAAGTTCCAATATCATGTTATTGCTGAAGCTCTACGTTCTAGACTGCCACTGAGGAAAGTACACCTCTTTTATCTGGTTGAGTCCAGCGTTGCGAGTTCAGCAGTTGTGCAAGGAAACCACCACGGTCAGGATCAGGATGAGATTGAAATTCTGGGTCGGGAGGCGGAGATTCAGGCGACCGAGGGCACCTTGAAGCGCGCGAATACCTCATTCGCCCGCTTGGCGTTGGCGAATTATCGCCTCCCAGCGAAGGTGGGCAGCTCCATTCGTCTCCTTTGCGGCCACGCTGTCCTTGGGCCGGCTGAGGATGCGACCAGCAAGCTCCTGACCGCAAGGGAAGGCGGAGTCGGCAAGAATGACGAAGGGGGGAGGCGTGCGAACCGAATCGCTCATGAGCGCGTAGAGAGAGAGCGCGCGCAATCTTTGCGTCGTGCCAGGAGCCAGGGCTGTTGTAACTAGTCCAAGCCATTTCACCGTTAGCAAGGAAGACGAGAGCTTGGCTGCGATAAGTGGCAGCAAGCCAGCCGTTATAGTACGCATTCTGCTCGTCCAAGCTTGAAGGTTGATAGATTCGTAGGCTGAGCACGTCCACGAAGCCAAATACACCCTTGAGAAGGGGTTTCTTTGCGTGTATCGCGGCCGCCATGTCTGCCATGGTAGCTGCCATGGGCCACTTGATGGCCCAGGTGTCCGAGTCGGCAGCCATCATGTCGTTAAGGGCGCTCGGACCAGACCATATTGCTCGTGAGATGGAAGCGGGAGTCAGTTCAAAGACGATGGCGATCGAATTCTGTCGCTGGGGAGTGGTGACGCAGTAAAGTGAGAGAGCGAGGAGGAGAGAGGGTGAGAGGGAACGCCGCGGACGGCCGTGGCGCCGATGAGCGAGAACATGACGAAGATGGGGGCGTAGGCGGTCCAAGATGCTGTTAAAGGCGGCAACGTCAAAGCCGAAAGCAGCGAGGTACGACTTGTCGTCCGCGGCGAGGAGCAACGTGGCCGCAGCTGGCCAAGTCGATGTTTAAAATGAAGGCCGCGTCAGGTAGACGAGACGTCGATAAGACCCCAGAACGAGAGCAGCGACACCGAACAGCAGACAGGCAAAGAATCACCGTCGGCGATACGCGGGATGTTCCATTGTAACAAGATTTAGCTGTAGAAGATAGAGAGTGACGACATAGCTGAGTCAGTATTTGATGTATGGATAGCGAAGAACGAAGCAGCGCTGTCTCTCACCAAACAAGAAAACAAGACGAGGACGACATCTCCCACACGACAACAGCGAAAAAAGTAGTCGCGGATATCTGTAACATGTGAGACAAGCAATGTGTCAGTGATTATGTTGGGGAAGCAACCGCCGAGCAAAGATTGCGAGAGTGTGGAGGAAAGCCAGATATGAGCTGCACTCACCGTGACAGTGACAAAAAGAAGCAGCAAGCGATGCCAGCGGACGCGGCAGCAGCCGAAACGGTAGCGAGGACAACGCTAGCGGGTGCGGTAGCAACAGATTCGACAGTGAGGGCGGCGCATCCTATCGCCGAGAAATCGAACTTTCCGGTTTCAGCCTCGAGCTGTGCTGAACAGGATGTGCCAGGCGGGAGAGCCCTGTATAGAATCAAGGAGAAAGTGTAACCCGAACTAGAGAGTGCAAGAGAAAGCAAGAAGTATGAGGTGTGAATGTGTTTAAATGGCAAGGAGAGAGAGGAAAGAAGTACAAGGATGAGAGCGAGAGGTGTGAGTATGAGAGCAGGAAAGTGAGTGTGAGAAAATAGTGGAGGTGGAGGAACCACGTGACGAGTGTGAGAGAAAGGGAGAGAAGAGGAAAAGGAGATAATAGATAAGATAATGGGGGGTTGCCACGTGAGTGGTTCCCGCCAGCACTCGAGCACGGGCCACCGGCTGGTATCATAGTATGGCAACCGACATATCATTCGATAGAGTAAGTCAAGACCTTTCGAACGGTACCACATTCGAAGCAATCGCACCAGCCATCGAGGAGATCTGGCTTCTGGAAGATCGGTACTGGTCGATTGGCGGGGGAGACCGCAGGTCCGATTCGGACACCATCGATATAGGAACGCGGACGTGCAAAGTACATGGCCTGAATCTGCAGGCGTAGATCTATCTGATGCAGAAAAGCTGAGCCCGATCAGGCGCATTGTCGCAGAGGAATGCAGCAATGCATGTGTCCAATCTGGCTTGGTGACTGATTGAAACCCTCCCTTTCGTTGAAAAAAAAAATCCCAACAATATTCAAAACTCTCTATCACGTCTTTCACTTATTGACTTCTACTTCATCCCTTCTGCAATTCACTCAAGAAACAACCCTCTTCTAGCACGCGCGCTTGCCGCTCTCGTAGTTTCTGCCCGTCTTTTGCTGCGCGCTGAGGTGGAAAAACCAGGAGTCAGTGAGTGTATTGTGTGACGTGTGTTGAGTACCAGTGTTGATTTTAAATTCGATTGTGAAAATACGCCACATGTTTTTGACCGCATCAGAGCGTAATTTTCACCTTGAAAAAAAAACCTAAACGCAAAACTTATGCATACGACACTCGACAGTAGCTGATAGCTCATAGCACACATAAATGATAAATAACGAGGACAACGGGCGCCAGGCCGCCAAGGCCAGGGGCACCGTGCATTCGTCGAGAAAGCGAAGCGGGAATAAGCAAAAAAGACCCGCCGCAAACCCACGCGGGTTTATGCTTGGTCAGAGTCTGTTGGAAAATGACTGGGGGGGGGTTAATTGCAGAGAGGAATGAACACAGATGCTCTCTTAAGTACATGAGGAATGAAGCAACATTAAAAGATAGGACGGTTAGGAAGTAGATGCTGAACTGGGTACGTTGCAACGGTCGAGCTACGATGTGGAGCTGTAGTCGCTATGCGGCGGTTTCCAACAGAGTCTCGCGTCACGAGACCCTTTTGAGGAAAACTCGCGGGAAACTTATTCGGAAGAAGCCTTGAACGAACACCGACTTCGCCACGGCATCCATGAAGTGAAACAAAGTACGTATGTGGGATTTGCGATTGAACTGAGTCCTCACGAAATTCGCACGGTGAACCCACATCTTGTACAGGCTTCGTCTTTGACACTGCGCTAGTCAGCAATGCTTCCTCTCCAATCGCTCTCTCCCTCTCCCCCTCCCTTCTCCCCCCTTCCTTTCTTTCCCTCCTTCTTCTCAATATCATACAAGGCTGCAGGGACCCAGGACCGCTGTGAGCATGGCTGATGCGGTTGACCGGCCGGCGGAAGCTACGTCTGAGCAGAGAGGTTGCAAAGTACGACCTTACCATCTTTGGCGCATTTCACACAGCTTTCTGTGGCCGGATTCACCGAGGGCGTGGAGCTGCATCGACGTCCTTGCTTCATCGCTACCTCCGCGCTAGGAAGGCCCCTTCACAACCCCCAAATCGGTGTTCTTTAGACTCTCTTCATCTCGGCGCATGGTGTCGGCAGGCGATGAAGTTTCTGGTTCAGCGCTGACATGTTGAATTTCTCAGCTGTAGGACTGTTTTTCCGTCAGAACGCTGGGTCAACTGATATTCCCTCTCTGGGGAGCAGCAATAATGAGAAAGGGTCTGACCCGGGCTAGAGGAACTGCTTTTAAGAAGCTGTCTTCCTTCCCATTGCTGATCATCTTCTTTCCATTTCTTCAGCTCGTCCCGGCCTAACAATCCTTCAGCCCCTTTTTCCTTTCTTGTACCACCATTTCCTCATCCATCATGACAGGGTCATCCTCAACTTTGCTCGACATCGGGAACAACAGCAGCCGGGCCCCCGTCCAAGAACAGGGCGCGACGACGCGGCTGAAGACCCCGGAGAGGCAAGGGATTTCGATACCTATGCATCGTTTGTCCAACCTTGCTGATGACCAGGCTGGGACACCCGACTCCGCTCCATTTGAGAGCGAGCCAAAGGTCCAAGACACGGGGTTGAAGCGTCGCCTGCAGAGCAAGCAGATGGTGAGAGTGATTTCGTTGACTGTCATCATTGAAGAAAAACTCACTGATACGGTTCTCTGCTCTCGCCTTGGGACCCGTAGCAAATGGTGGGTAGTTCGATGGACTTGAACGTATCACATGCAAGATGCTGACCAGTACTTTGGCCCAACAGATTGCAATCGGCGCCAATATGGGTGAGGTCTCTCCAGCAAGCGTAATAGTCTTTCAGCGACTCCGTTCTGAACCGTATCTTGTCTCTCGTACCAGGCACTGGGCTCTTCATTGGATCCGCAAAGGCCCTCTACAACGGTGGGCCCGGCTGGGTCTTGGTGGACCTAATTTTGGTTGCGGCCTTGCTCTTCTTCGTAGTCATGGCCCTGGGAGAGTGAGCGCTCTACAGGTCTGCCTGGTGTACTCGACCTGTCCACGCTCATCACTACCGCCGTTCTCTCTCACACAGGCTCGCAACGACTTTCCCGGTATCCGGTAGCTTTGTCACCTACACGAGTCGGTTCATCGATCCCTCTTGGGGCTTGGCCATGGGATGGTGCTACTGGCTCCAGTGGTTCGTTGCTCTGCCCATCCAGCTCACCGTCTCCACCATCATCATCTCCAAGTGGGATGTGAACAACATTGTACCTGCCGGCGTCTGGATCACTCTTTTCCTCCTTATCACCGCTATGATCAACTTCTTCGGCATCCGGCTTTATGGACAGATCAACTACTACATGTCCATGATTAAGGTATGTTTTTTCAGGGGTCTGTGGCACCGATTTCCGGGTGGTGACACGTATCTCGCATCTCCTTCAGGTCACAGCAGTCGCTTTCTTCGTCGTGCTAGCAATCGCAATCGATGTCGGTGCAGGGCCAGGAAATCACTATCGAGGAGCGAAAACCTGGCACGATCCTGGTCAGTCCCTTCGTGACCTTGCGGAAATATCGTCGTCCTATCACTGACAGGATGAAGCTTTACCAGGCGCCTTCAAGAACGGAATGAAAGGCTTTTGTGACCTTCTCGTCACTGCAGCTTTCTCCTTGGCGGGCACAGAACTTATCGGATTGACCGCCGCCGAAACCGCCAATCCGCGGAAAGAAGTCCCGAAGGCAACAGTCCAAGTCTTTAGCAAGATCGTTGCCTGCTACATCATCTCGCTGTTCATGATCGGTCTCATCGTTCCTTCCGACGACAAGAGACTTACTGGGGACGCTGAAGCCCCCGTGTCACCCTTCGTCCTTGCGATCGAGCTGGCTGGCTTGAAGGTCCTTCCGCACATCTTCAACGCCATCATCCTTATGTCCCTCATCAGCGTCAGCAGCTCCTGCGTCTACGCTTCCTCTCGGACCCTCGTCGCGTTGGCCCAGCTCGGTCAGGCTCCCAAAATCTTCGGCAAAATCGACTCCATGGGGCGGCCCATTCCCGCCATCCTCCTCGCCATTTCTTTCGGCACCTTTGCGTTCTCACAGTATGCCAGCTCGGCCCAGGACATCTTCGATTGGCTTCTGGCGCTTTCTGGTCTGTCTAGCATCTTCACTTGGACTTCGGTTTGCTATGCGCACGTACGTTTTCGACAAGCCTGGAAAAGACAAGGACATCGACTTGAGGAGCTGCCGTGGAAAACGCCCACCGGAATGATAGGATCCATTGTAGGGATTGCGATGAACGCTGTTGTCATGTTGGCCCACTTTTACACCGCGGTCTGGCCCATCGATGAACCTCATGACGGGTCTGCGAGAGCAAAGGCTTTTTTCCAAGCGTGAGTACCGACGTACCTTGACGCTGCTGATGATGTCGGAGTTCTGATTCTCACTTTTGTCCTTGCTTTTACAGTTATCTAGCCGCTCCAGTGTTTTTGATCTTATACGCAATCGCGAGGATTGTTCTGCGATGTCCTCACGTCGAACTTCAAGATGTACGTACAAACGTGCTGTTTCTGAGAAAACAGTGCAAATACGTACTTCTTGCTGCTGCTTGCCGTCACAACAGGCGCTGACACAAAGTCTTACTTCACACTGTTTCCAGATTGACTTGCAGACGGGTCGTCGACAAATCTCGATCGAAGAGCTGGCCGCAGAGAGGCAGGCAGATTTGGCGAAGCCAGTCTGGCGAAGGGCATACGAACTCTGCTGCTGAACGCTACGAATATCACGATCTCGATCCCAACCCAGAACATCATTGCCATCCTTGTATCTGCTTCATCTCAAGGTCTTTGAGCCAAAATACATGGGAACCGTAGATCCTGTCATTGCGAACAAACGAGGGAGAGCCTTCTACTAATATCGTGTCTAAGGGGAGAGAAATTGTCCATTGGAGTGTGGAAGCGATAGAGAAAGGGAGACGAAGTGGTTCTGCACGCGATGGAGGTATATATTCTGTCTTCACGGCTCCGTTGGTGCCGAGATCGAGGTGGCAAGGTGTTGGGTGCTCCAGTATTTGATAGAAACTGGACGAAATATACTGATCGAGAGGAATAGCTCGTCCGGAGTGAACCCAGGCGTAGTTGAGCCAGGAAAGGGACGGATATGGACGAAGCTAAGTACGCCAAAAGTTTGGATCATCCGAAGCAGGTTTTCGTTCCGACCCCAGTTCCGCACCGCTCGATGTCACCGGAGCCGGCACCGTCGTTGTCGTCTGCCCAAAAGCAGCGTGTTGAGCAGCCGTCAAAAGGCTACCACGAGGCGTTCCCGCGCTATCCGAGCTTACTAAGCTGGCGTTGAAGTCTAATCCCAAGCCGGCGTTGAGTCGTCCCAGATCTGTTAGAGGGGGGAGTGAACCGTCCCCAACGGGAGAGGCCGAAGCGGCCGTTCCCGTTCCCGTTCCCGTTCCCGTTCCCGTCGCCACCGCAGCAGCAGCTTGGGGCTGCGGCTGTGTTGAAGTTGCACCGACACCGGAGGAAGAAGGGGCAGTTGTTACAGCGTTTGTGGCAGAGCTAGGACCAGGTTGGGGTGGACCACTCGGCTGAACCACAGGTGATCTTCGCGGTTTGCGCACAACTTCAAAGCCGCTCTGTTTAGGCGCAGTACCATCGTCCTCCGCATCGAGCCCATGCCCAACTGAGCCGTCGTCCGCCACATTGCGTTCGCGACCAACGATCCGTCGAGCGGCATTGGGTCGAAGTCCACCAACGACGTTCTTGAAGCCTGACCACATGCTTCCGCTTCCTGCACTGTTATTATTATTCCCGGCTCCTGGCGGTTTCCCATTGCTTCGAGGGTCGTGACCCTCGTCTTCTTCGTCCTCCTCATCATCGTCGTCTTCATCGAAGGAATTATCCGCATCGGCTCCGCTTCCTGACTTCCCGCGGTTGCGCTTTGTCCGCATCCAGAAGCCACCGCCGCCACCGGTCCGCCCTTCCTTTTTGGTCTCCAGTCGTTTCTGTGCCGCTGCTGCAGCACCGCTCGCACCAACTGCACCACCACTGGTAGCAGCGTCCGACCCAGTCTGCGTTGCCTGAGCAGCTTTGTTCGCCTGCGCGAGGGCATTGAAGCTGCTACGATGATCAGGCAGAGTGACAAGCTCTCGTCGTGGCGAAGGGGAAGGGGTATTCCGACTTGCCTGTTCACCCCAATTGTGCTCGACAATAGCACTCTGGCTCTGCGGACGGGGTCCCCGACGAGCAGCCGCCACAGCAGCAGCAGTAGCAGCAGACGGCAAAGCCAGTCCTGGCCCCTGTCCTTCTGGCAAACCGAGGATGTGTCGAGGCTGCAGAGAGTTCGACGGAGAAGCGGATGGCGAACCGATGTGTCGAGGTTGCAGAGAGTTTGACGGAGAACCTGTAGGTCTCACCATCGGCCGGGCAGTGACAGCCGTGCCAGGGATAGATTGCCACGGTTGAGCATCCGTGGCCCGTCCTCCACCTACACGGACAAACCCGATCGTCGGTGGTGATCCACCACCGCCACCACCTGAACCCTGATGGTGAAGTGCTTGTGCGGATTGAGGACGAAGTGGAACAGCGCCAGTGGGAGAAGCTGTAGGCGCCGATGCTGGACTCGGTGCCCAACTCATCGGACTCGAGCTGGGGTGGAGCCCAGGTGATGGAGATGGCATAGCAGCCATGATTCCACCCTCATCGTGTGGATCAGGCTGGAAATACCCAGCGTAGGGCCCGTACATCGAAGAATCCTGGTGACTCATCCGATGCGGCCCCTGTTGATTCATCCGAGGGTTGTCCAGATAGCTCGCATAGCTGACCTGGCGCGAATGAGTGAGTCGGATTGGCTTATTCGCCGCCGTTGCTACCGAGATGGGTCCGAGACCGGGGGAACTAGCCATGTTCAGGACGGAGCCCGTCGACCCGCGACTTGCCGGTCTTCGAAGTCGACTACTCTGCGACAACCCAGAACCAAGCTGCAAAATCTTGTCTTGTCTCCGTCGAATCTGTCTAATGGCCCCCTCCAAACCACCATACTTCGTCCGCGCACCTTCCTCGTATGGGACGTTAAACCCAATCCGAACGAGCAGCTCGACCACCTTGACCGCCACGATGAAGAACGCACCGACGAACCAGATGGCCTGAACGAGGAGGATGACGTACGTGATCCAGCCCGCCACATGTGGACCGAAGCCGACAACGGGGGAGAGCAGGACAAGTAGTACGGCGGTGATGATCCTCATTACGCTGCCCATGAACGCCACAGGACCCATGTGTGACCCATCGCCCCAAGGCAACAGCAGACTACTGCCCACACTCATCGCGATCTCAAAGGCAAGCAACACAATCGCCTGTGCCGACCCACTCGCCTCAGCCGCCCCAATCATGGTACCCACAACCAATGTCCACACAAATAAGGCGACAATGTACTTTTGCGTACCCGGACCGGGTGCGTACGCGTTGTACATCGGTCCCAGCTGGATGAAAGTCGGCTTATCCTCGTAGAGCTCCTCGCTCGTCGATCGTGCGATCCGAACGACGACATAGAGCGGAATCAGGACGCACACCACACCGAAAAACGCCGCTGCGAGCGCCCGTTGGTTCGTCGAATGCGCTCCGTTGTGCGATTGGAAGCCCCAGACGGAGAGGATGGTGAGTGGGAAGTGGAAGAGGGCAATGATGCGGACAATGTTGCCGTGCAGCACGCTCAGGTGAAGTTTGGCAGGTGCGCCACCCGATCGGTCGCCTCGACCGTTCCGATGAGAACGCTTGAGAGCGAGGTTTCCATTCCCAGGCTTTTCCAATGGTGTGCCAGTTCCTCCTCCAAGAGCGCTGAAGAAGCGGTATTGGCCCCAACGAGCCGATCCAGGCGAACGCGCATGTCCATCGACCTCCGTTTTCGTCTCAGCTTCGCCGTCGTACGGTGTCTGCCTGCCAGGAATCAACCCAAGGCCATCAGAGTTCGATTGACGCATTCGTTCCTGATATTCCTCGCCCGCGCCAACAGAAACAGAGCTCAACGCTCTCCGATTCTGGTCGAACATGGACGATCTGGACGAAGGTCGAACTGTAGAAGTCAGTGGGGTAGCCCCGTTCATGCTCGAGCCGCCACCACCAGGAGTTCCGGGCCGAGATGGGTTCATGCCAAAGTTCAGACTGGCCGCAGTGGAAGCCGCAGGACTCTTAGGCGCCATGATCGCAGTTGAGCTCTCACCGCGGCCCGCGCCCGCACCCTCCAGTGCAGCAACATTCAGATCATCGGCCTGTCGACGTTGTTTGGCCGCATGGATGATGCCGTGCAACCAGTCGGCGAGCCAGAGGACAGCCGAAATACCGACGACGGCGGCGAGGATGTATAGCCAGATGACAACCGCCGTCGGCCAGAGATCTTCTTCTCGCAAACCGATCATGTATGCATATCGGGGGATTCCGTAGGCTGAGCTGTTGAGATTGAGGAATCGATTCCCACCTGCGTATGATGGGGAGTTCGGATCAAGATTGGTGTTCATGTAAAGGGGCGAGGTGAGGTTGTTGCGCATCTGATCTCCCACATCTCCAATGGGTATCGCCGCAAACGTGCGAAGGACGTCAATCTTCCCACTCGGCATATAACCGTCAATCGCGGATGGGTCTGAGCTGGACTCGTTCGAGTGGAGGACGGTGACGTTGCCGAGTAGACTGGCCCAGGCTGCCTGTCGGAGGACCGGGTATGCCCATTCGGGCCAATGCACACTGACCATGGCAATCGCCGCGACGAATTGGAGATGGTAGATGATATCCCAGCACCCGGGACTGGCAAAACGGAGTAAACCCGCAAATTGCTGCAGATGCTCCCCACTGAATGCGACGGCGAGGGTAGGTCGAAGCTTGTCGCGCACCCAATTCGGACCAGTCCCTTCGCGTGCACGGTTGGCGAATCGGGCACGGAGTACGGCGAGAGCGGTAAAGAGACGTGCGAGAGCTGCGACCACAAAGAAGGTGATGGTAGTAGCGATGGGCAGCCATAGGATGAAAGACCAGTACCAGGCATGCGGACGATACGGCGTATGGTTGATCTGGATACATGCTATATTCTTGGCAGGCTTGGAAGGGTCCGAGAGACGAAGTTGGGTCGAGATGGTGCCGAGATAGTAGGGCGAGTTTATGGGGATGCTGACTCCGAATGCTACGGGTCCTGGGCCGTATGCGCATGAAGTTGGATTGATGAGTGGGTTGAGGGCATCGGCGGTTGTAGGGAATATGCGGTCGCAAAGGAAGGTGAAGTTGGTGAAGACAGGGAAGGTGAGGAAGGAGGACTGGATGGAGATGGCGCCTGTAGAAAATAGGTTCGAAAAACAAGGTCAGCCCGAAACATCCGGGAAAGGGATGCGAGCATGAGAGCTAGCGACACGTACTGAGGTAGTTGGTCCTGTTATCAGCGGCATGAGCCTCGGCTCCGATCTCCCCAAGAGCAACAATACGAAGTGTACCCTTGGTAGGCGCGTTTCGACCAATGTAGGTGTCTTCAAGATTTTGATCAAATTGGGCATACACCGATGTGACGTTCAAACGGAAGTCGGATGGAACGACCGACTTGGCACTGTTGGCATGGTAGTTGCAGTCGCGGAAGTAGATGTCCGGAGCGCGCGAATGGGCGGCTGATCCGTAGTACGCATCTGGGAGGGGTTGATGAATGAAGAAGTTGGGCTGGTACGATGGGCCGAGGTCGAGGACGACGTTGGTATAAGTTGGGGCGGGGGTAGCACTGGTTGTGGATGTTGCCGTCGTAGTTTGACCGGGGGCCATGGTTTGGGTAGGTGTGGCTGATATGCTGGTAGCGGAGAGGATGCCAGATTCCGACCCTAGTCCTGTATCATCGTCGTCCAGCTGTGCCGATGCGAGCGAGATGGCGCAGATAAGGGTCAGGAGGAGGACGCAGCGCGAAGTGAATGTCATGGTCGACCCTGAGACCTTGCTCTGCCCTTTAAGTGCGCGTCCGATTAGCATGATGAGGACGATTTTTGAGGTGGAGAGATGACGGGTTGGGCCTGTTTTTTTTTTAGATGTTGAGGTAGAGGTCGCAATTACTCTCGACCGATGCGCCGTGCTTCGATGCCGAGGAGCAACTTCGATGGCTGCTCGCGCGCTCTTCCCTGCGGTGAGTTGTAGGTCGTCGTCGTCTTGTTTTTTCCCTCGATTCGTCCGCCTTTTTCGCTGACGAAGGTTTGGTCTCTGCAGAGGAAGGAATGAAGTCAACAGAATGAGATGAGGAAGTGATGCAGGAGCCAAAAGGGCAGTTGCCAGAACTCACCTTGCTCGCTGGACAGACGCGCAGGGGGTGGGACCTTGGACACCTTTGCGCACGCGAGACACACACTCCCAGCCAGAATCGAAAGCTCGTCGTGGTCGTGGTCGCCGTGCTGATCGAAATGCGTTGCTGCCAAGATTGCCAAAAGCGGGAAGTCAACGGCAGACGCGGGATCGGCTCACAAATCAATCAATTGTATGCTGCTCGGAGCCTTTTGGTCAGAATCATTGCGCAATGATCGATTTCCATAAAAAGCGGTACAAAAGGATCAGCGCACGACCACGAGCATCTACCTGCTACACAGATCCTTACACTCACACTCGCACAGAACTATGATCAACCGCAACTCAACATGGACACAGACTCACACACAGCACAAGCCCAAGTACACGCCATGCAACAACAGCAACAACAACAGCAGCAGCAACAACCAGCGCAGAACATGCCCTCGCTCTTCATCCCACGTTCACATCGCACAAATCCGATAGGCGCATCCTCATCCCAGTTCTCAAAGGCAAAGTTAGCACACTCCTCCACCAAACAGCTCATCGACTCACATACACAACTACTGCACGTACTCCGCACAACGGCCGCCCATCTACCCTCCACCGCACGGCAACGACTCGAACAAGATGCACTTATACTCCACAAGGAAATCGAAGCGCGCAACGCATCAGCACCAACTACCGACACGAGCAAGGGAAAGGGTCGAGCTGACGGCGCGGGAGACGAAGAAAGCGAGGTCAACGGATGGATTCTCGTCCGGAATCAACAGCAGCAGGCCCAGGCGCAGCTCTCCAACATCGACCAACTGCGCGGAGCCATAGCTCACCTTCAACTGGACGAGGCTGGCCCTAGCCAAAGCGCAGTCGTACAGGAAGAAGATCCGCTACTTCAGCCCAAGAACATGACATTACGGCAACAACTAGCTCACGGTCTCGTAGTGAGTGTGCTCATCCTGAGCTCGAGAACAAACTTGGACACGCTGACTGACCCCTATTCATCTTGATCAACCGCAGACGGCCGGCAATGCCCCTCTCGGATCCACTCCATTCGCTCTCTCTAATCACAGCAACAGCAACAGCAAACCCAGCAACAACAGCACTATCAACAATATCCACAGCTTCCAACGGCGATGCTCATCAGGACAGGGACACATCCTTCTCCTCCAACCCTCTTCTTCCGCTCTGGCAGAAGCCGAAGCTCTCCAGGCAGCCGACCACCTACGCGAGATGGACGAAGCCGAACGGGATCGGACTCAACGATTGCAAGCTCAACAGGGCAGGCGGACAACACGCGCGCCTAAATCCAGAGCAGGAGGAGAAGGAAGCGCGATGGACATCGAGCCCGATCAGAACAATCATGCCGGAGACCAATCCTCCTGGTCTTTCCATCCCGAAGATCTATTTGGCGATGATGACGACGATGACGAGGACGATCAAGGCGGACTCGCGAGCAGCATGATGACAGACAGCATCAGTCAGATGAGCATCTCCCAATCCACTTCCTCCGTAATGATGAACGAGGACGAGACTACCGATCCTCACCGCAAGGTCCGGCGAAGAATATACGACGACGGCCGACTTCAAGAAGCTGAAGACAATGGCGACATTCCGGAGATTTCAGCCGCGGAACAACATGCGCTCGAGGCAGAGCAGGAGGCTCGGGCTGTCCTCGATGCGGAACAACCAGGACGATGGGCTTATGAGGCGATCGCGGCGCGGGAGAAGATGATGCTCCGTCAGAAACATCCTGCCACCGCACCCGTCTCGTTGGCGTCATTTAATCACGGCGGCGGCGGCGGCGTAGGGGCGAGATGAGAAGGTTGTTCAGTTGGATCTTGTGGGAAATGGGTGGAGGTGCAAGGCGGCGCCGACTCATGTGTTTTATTGGTTTCCCTTTCTGCTGCTCGGTATCATGTATCAACACACTGTGAATCTCATCTGTACTTCTATTTCTGTGTTCTTTGACCTCGTCTCTCGATTGAGTAGTACGCCACTAGATAACATGGGACCTCGCTGCTGCGGAAGTCAAGGCAAGGGACCTCCTCAGGAGCGCCTCAACAAGACAGGCGGAGTGGTTGACTTTAAGCTTTTAGCGACTACATGACCGTAAGTAACCGCGGCAGGCTCCCGCGATTTCCGGCCACAACGTCACTGCGACCTCGAAATCGCGCACTCGGAGGGACACAGGCAGGCGATGGACAAGCAAACGAACGTGAGCGGTGAGACAGAACAGGCAGACAGCGGCTGGGCCGAACCGCGAACTGGCGGGCGGCGTTAGGCGAAAGGAGACAGAGAAACTGTGCGATAGGTGGCTGGCTGCAGGGCCAGCATGTTATCGATTTCTTTTCACATCCTTGAAGAGGGGATCATCTCGCTCCCTTCCTCCCCTGTACCTCGGGAACTGTATAAAGTGGCCCAAGGTATAAACCGCTCAGCTCTACTTGATCTCCCCCCGTACGAAGAAGTTTTGATCTCACTTACCACTTCTTCTCCCTTGCGCAATCTCTCGCTAACTGCTTCCTCCTCCTCTTCCTTACTTCTCCCCCTATCCACATACTCCCCGGCCCTAGCCCTGCCTACCTCCCATTACCCCCAAATCGAAGCACTAGCGACCTTCAACCACGCCCACCATGATTCAAGAAGAGGCTCGCGCGGGCATCAGCCAACACGACTATCCCCCCGCCTTGCAAGAAATCGAACATGACACATACGACATCGTCATCGTGGGAGCAGGTCCGGCAGGACTCATGCTTGCGTCCTGTCTCGCTCGATATGGAAGCCATCGTATGCTCGTCGTTGACTCCCGTTCGGAACCTACTACGGCTGGTCGAGCCGATGGAATCCAGCCTCGGGTGAGTATAGCTGGAGTCGCATTCGAAGACCAGGTCTATGTGTTTGCTCAACACATCGATAACTCCCTCCCTTACAGACCATCGAAGTGCTGAAGACGATGGAGCCTCTCGGCTCAGAACTCATTAGTAAATCAGCTGCCTCCTATGAGCGTACATTCTGGTACCCGCTCTCCACCAAAGACCCCAAGACAGGCGAACCTCTCCGCGGCATCACACGTACCTCCCGCGTCCAGTCCTTCCCTACCAGTATGGACATTGGCGATTGCAACTGCACCCTCGGACTCCAACAAGGCATCATAGAGTGCGGGTTCCTCAAGGATATGGACAGGCATGGTCATAAAGTGACTCGGCCGTGGAAGTTTGACTCCTTTGAGCTGTTGGAGGGAAGTGAGGACTCCGAATATCCTGTTCAAGTTCAGTTCGAACAAATGAATGCCGTCGTAGACTCCACTGCGGGGAACGGGGCTCCTGCTTCCACCATTACGGGCACGGGTATCAAGAAGACAATCCGGACAAAGTATCTCGTCGGATGTGACGGCGGCCGAAGCGCAGTCCGCAAACACATGGAACGTACATACGAAGACGTCAAGTTCGAGGGAGACTGGGTCGATACCCTCTGGGCAGCCATGGACTGCGTCGTCAATACGACCTTCCCGGACATTCGCAAAATCGCAGCCATCCACTCAGCCAAGCACGGCGCACTCTACATCTTCCCGCGCGAGAACAACAGTCAAGGTGAACCCATGGTGCGCGCGTACACACAGGTCAACCGGCTCAAGGGGGAGAAAAGCACCGAGAATGCGTTCGACGCGAAGGATCGTGTGACCGCGGAGATGGTTCAGCAGGCGATTAAGGAGATTGGGTATCCTTACAAGTGGGATTTCAAGTCGGTCGAGTGGTTTACGGTGTATCCGATTGGTCAGCGGTTGGTCACGCACTACACTATTCCGCAGGATCGCACGGGTGCACAGGAGTATTTGAACCATCGCATCTTCCTGGCGGGAGATGCATGCCACACCCACTCGCCCAAGGTGAGTTCAAGATTCTCGCGTGAATGCAGTTTGCACGATGCTGACTTTTTTGCGGGCGTGACTTTGCAGGCTGGGCAAGGCATGAACACAGCCATCATCGACTCCTTCAGTCTGGCATGGCGTATCAACCTCATCCAGAACGGCCTCGGCAACCGATCCGCCCTCCTCCAGAGCTACCACGACGAGCGACGGCGAACCGGAAAACAACTCATCGACTTCGACGCGGAGTATTCCGCCCTCTTCAGCGGCGAAATCCCTAAATCCAAGCCTGAGCTCGCTCGGTTCACGTCTGAGCAACTGAAGGAGCACTTCGTGCAGGTTCAGAGGAGAAATGCGGCTTTCACGACGGGAGCGGGTGTTTCGTACGAGGACAATGTGCTTAACTTTCGGGATCCGAGTCCACTTGGTCTGACAGGTGGACCAATCACGACGAAACTTGAGCCTGGTATGCGACTCCAACCTGGCTGGGCGACTCGCTTTGTCAGTAGCACACCGGTACGCTTGGTAGAGGAGGTCCAGATTGACGAGCCGGGCGGGTTCAGGATCTACGTCCTAGCGGGTGACCTGCACCAGAACAAGTCACACGTCCAATCATTCGTTTCGCATCTCTCCTCTCCTCAATCCTTCCTGAATCGATTCAAGCAGCCAACAACGAAGGCCAGACGTCGTCTACCACCGGTCCTCAACACCGGTCTCGATGCTCAATGGAGCGAGGAAGTTAACCCCTTCTTCGCAATCCTCACCCTCATCCGCGCCAACCGTTTCCGCTTCGAACTACAAGACGTTCAAGAATGGGGCGCCCTCCGACCACGCGTCTACGCAGACGATCTCGAACCGGGCGGGGATGCGTGGGGTGAGGAAGATGGGGATGGGAGTGTGGGTGGTGTTCATCGGAAGTGGGGGCTGGATGCGGGTGGAGTTGTGGTTTGTCGGCCTGATGGGTATGTGGGGGCTGTGTTCCCTATTGATGAAGGGCAGAAGGGGTGGGATGCGATGGAGAAGTACTTTGATGGGTTCTTGGTCGCGAGCTAGGGGATTGAAGGCGGCTTGAGGGTCAGGATCAGCACCATCTTCGGCCTTTGTCCGGCCTATCCCTGCGCGTCCTTCCCTCAGTTCTCCTGTATTTCTCCACGCTGTACCACCTCCCTCGCACTGAATCCCAAAACTGAAGCTCATGGTGATCCAAGATTTTCCCTGGTTTATTTTCTCAAGGTGGGCACGGAAATCGCGGAAGCTCAAATCTCAAAGCCCAGATTAAGAATTTCGAGAGTCCAACACAACGAGCTCGCGATGCACAAGGCCGCCATATTCTGGAGCTCAACTTCAGCGTCCAGTGCACAGCGGCGTAGACGGAGCCCCTTCCCCTGACACCGCGCTTAGCTCAGGATGTGGGTCGTCCGCTCCAATTTTGGCGACCTCACCACCGAGACAGAACGAGTTCTAGGCTGCGGCGAATCGTACGAAATCAGCCGAAAAGACCACGGAGGCCGTGAGCTCTTCTATGATGACAAGGACCTCAAGGCACTCAGCAAGTCGCATGCTTTTATCAAAGTCGGACCGGCACCGGCGGAAGGTGCACACATCTCCTGCGATTGGAGACCGAGTTTGGAGCTCTTGCCGCCAAAACCCCGTGAGAATCGGGAGCCGAAGCGGATGCAGGTGTTAAGGCCGAAGGTCCGCGATGGCGATGAGGCGGCGGACGGTGAGCAAGGTGGTAGTACGGGCGACGGGCAGGTGGCGAGGAAGGATGGACTCCAAAAGTTCCTTGTACCGAAGGACAGTGCTTTCGAGCTCTTCGACGGTGACACCATCGACTTGGTAAAAGGCATTTCGATCAAGTGAGTCCCTCTCCTCTCCCTCTGCTTTCACATCTGCCTGCTCAGCTCTCAGGCCTCAGGTCTATCAGGCCTCAGGTCTAAGGGTTGGAGGTGGGATGCATTCTGTCGCGGGCCATCAGTGCGCATTTGCTGGGCTCTATCATTGACTTTGCCTTGTGTGATTTCCTATTAGAGTCAAGTGGCTTCCCCTCTCGTTCTGTGTTACGCCTAAAACTGCAGAAGGAACGGACAGGTTTGCCGAAACGATCAAAGAGGCGGCTGGTGTAGGTGAGTGCTGATCAGTATGTTCTGCATTACTGCATATAGTCCGCATCTTGCTGACTGTATGCGTCTCCCTCAGGCATTCCCGTCTTCATCTCCGCGGACTGGCAACCCGCCGCAACACACCTTGTGATCAAACGGGTACAACTCCGACCAAATGTCGTCGACGCGCTTCATGCACCAGCCACGTTCGTCAACTCTCATTTCTTGAAGCAAATCGTCGAAGCGGCCGTCAAGGCTGAGGCCCACCGCGGCGAATTCAGTCCAATATTGGAGACGATGGATCCACAGAAGCCGGAGTACCAACCCACTCCGCCGGAGGTGGAAGGTGTGGACCCGGACGAGTTGCTGGACAAGATGAGGGATGCATTTCGGGTGCGTCAGCGAGACAGGCCGCTTGTTGGGAGGTCCGTGTTGTGCTTTGTGGCGAATGAGAATGAGGAAGCTGTGAGTACTTCAATTTCATGATGGTCGTGAAGGGTAATAGCACTGACTGGAGTTTATCAATAATCCTGGATCATGACAGCGCAAGATCAATGAGAATGTCCCTGAAGTTCTGGAATGTCTTGGAGCTGTGGTCAAGACACACTCTCTCAAGGACAAGCCCATCCGAAATAAGGCTGCTGCTCTCGAAGTAATCAGCGCGTTCAAGGCGGACGCTAGTACGGCTGCAGCGGCACAGCCTCCTGGGATCAGGCGACATGTCGCACAAGATCAGACCACGATCATTTACTACCTCGGCGATCAAGAATCTCTGGGTCCGATTGGCGCAGCTGCGAAAGAGTGAGTGTCAACCAGGACGCCTCGCTTCGTCCTCTCTGCCCTCTGATGTGATACTGATCTCTTCGATTCTCCGCATTTCAACACCTCCATCTCCGTCTTCGACTTGTCAGGAAGAAATGTCCCATGCCCAGAGTAGTTGGCGGCGATCTTGAATGGATTGCCTACGGCATGCGAGAGGCTGTGGCTTTGCTTGCGCCCTTCTCGGGTAGAACTGAAGATTACGTCGATCTGACGCCATCTACACAGCAGCAAGCTGAAGGTAGTGCAAGCCCAGAGCGCGGAGAGGAGGTTCCAGCTCGTCGTGACGACGGTGAGTGTGCCCATTACTCTCATTCTGAGCGTTACTTGAGTACTAAAGTTGGGTTGCCTTCTCAGCCCCGGAAATCCACGCTGCTGCAAGGGAGGGAGCTGCGGACGAAGAGCATGATGTCGATCAGGATCAAATAAACGAGGATGCAGACGGTCAAGAGCGGGCAGTATCAGCTGACAAGGACGCCAGCAAGTCGGCAAAAATAGTGAGCAGGACAAGTGCTTTCGGCCAGAAGCGCAATTTCTGATGACTTTCGATGTTTATTTTCAGATGTCCTTGCAGCGGATGCAGCAGAGGGCAGCTTCGCGGAAGAAGGAAATGTATGACTTCGAAGGCGATTCCCAGCCGCGACCTGCCGTCAGATCGAAAGCCGCCCAAAGACGGGCTGCCGAAACCCAAGCCGCTAAGACTAGAGATACGGCCAGAACGGAGACAGGCACAGCGTCGGAAGCCAGCGCGGGCCCTTCCAGATCGACTTCGGCCGGCAAGAAACGCCCACTTGTGGATCTCGAAGACATGTTCGGCGACATCAGTGCGGATGGGCAGAGTATGCCTGAAGGGAATTCTGCCGGCAGTAAGCGGAGTATGCCAGAATCCGCGATACGTCAATTGCGCGCTGCCCTTGACGAAGAGGTGCGAACGCAGGCTGCACGTGCGACACAGCTCGAGGCAATGGGTCTGGCGGCGGGTGGGTCTCTGTTGACGCAAGCTATACCTGAGAGTGACGGCGAGGAGGAAGAAGAGGAGGCTCGGAGTCAAGGGGCTTTGACGCCACTTGTTGCGATGGATACGTCCGGCCCGCCCGAATCACAGAATGCTGCACGGCGTGGAGGACGCAAGCGCACTGCGACTCTGTCGCCTGATAGAGGGGATGACACGTCTGGGCGCGGCACAAAGCGACGCAAACGAGCCGCTGATGAAGCTGACAAGGAAGGAGGGGGAGAGGAAAATGCTGGAGGCGACAAGCAGCAGCCTGAAGGGCAGGCGAAAGCCAAGGCAGCGGAGTCTCGTGTTGTTCGTGGTCACAAGCACAAGGATTCTGGCAAGGGACCTGACAAGGACGAACAATTCCTCAGGGCGGTCAGCACGATTGCGAAACGGAAGAAGGCAGACCCATTCGACAAGGAATTCGACCAGCTTCGCATCGCTAAGCCAGTATACAACTCGGCGGGCCGACGGATTCGAAGCGAGGCAGAGATGGGTTCCGGAAAGGGAGGTGTACGCGTCGTTCGTGCTGCACGGACTGGTGGCGGTCAGACGAAGTCCACGGATGCGCAAGATGACGAGGTGGATGAGGAGTTTGAGCTTTTCAAGGAAATGCCGGATGACGATTTGGACTGGAACTTGAGGGGTAACTTTATGCAGGTGGATATTGTGCCGCTCGTAGTTGAGAAATCGGATACGGCACCGTATCGGATCGAACCTGATGGGCGTCCGAACTTCAAGGCATTCCGTAGGGTAAGTTATCGGTCTCATGGCTCTATTTGTATGCGATGGAAGCTGAACATAGCTGGTGTGCCTTGAACGAATCGCAGAAGGGACAAGCGAGGAAGGTGGTCGACCCAGTTCGCGTGGTCTCGACGGTGCTTGATGATCTGCCGCAGCTGCAGATTGGCGAGGGTGAGTTTGACTTCACATTCGCTCTTTCACAAGACATTCAGCTGATGAGTTCTCCTTGCATGCAGATTCGATCATAGACATGGCCCCCAAACGGACCACATATGGCGGTGCTGATGACGAAGAGCTGGAAGAGGACGACGCCGACTTTACCGGGCTGCAACCTCAACCTCGGACGTACTCTGGCCATCGGGCCAAAACGGTGAACAGATTCCAGATCTCCCTGGGCGATGACGAAAATCCGCGGGCAGACTCCGCTTCACAACGTGAGGAGCCTGCCCAGAGTGGGACGGGACGACGCGGACGATCTCAAGCGGCACCTGCAGCCAGCGTTCGCGGGCGAGCGGGAGGACGAGGACGAGGAGCAACTCAATATGTTGAGGTCCCTGATGAAGAAGAGGAGAGTGACCCAGAGGCTGATCTGCTGCTCAACCTGGACGATGAAGAGTTCTTGGACGAGGAGGATCAGGCTCCTGAGACTCAATTCAGTCTAGACTCCTACAGCGCTGGTCCGAGCAAGAGGGGGAAGAAAGCCACCACTGGCGCTCGAGGAGGCAAGAACGCGCTTCCGGCATGGACGGCAACCTCGGCAGCCGAGGGCGATTCGAATGGCGATGACCGACGGAGAAGAGCTCCGGCGACCAGGGGCAATATCTCGACCCAATCATCTCAGCTCTTCCGAGGTAACAGCGAGTCTCTGGACCCACTCGCTGAACAGCCATCCACCTTAGCGTCCGGATCTGTTGCTGGTAGCAGTGCGAATGGGCCGCCTGGCTCGGTAGTGCCTGCTTCGAGGCCGATGGACTCGCACGATGAGGATACTTTTATGGGCTTTGGAGCTTCGGGAAGGCGGAGGAGGACCGGGGCCACGGGCGGGACTGCTGGCTCTGCTGTCTCCGGGACATCCGCCTCGAGAAATGCAGCTGGACGGGCACGATCGCGATTCTGAACCTCGCGACCCCCACACCTACTTATTCTCAGAATTCGACCCATTGATACCGAGACGGTGAATGTATTTGATACCTCTCTGACTGCGCAATTCGTATCTCGCACTGCATTCGGCTGCCATAGACCAGTGAATACCCAGCCTCGAGACTGGGTGACTTGGTATGATACGTTGTGAGGCTCGAGCTCATCGTCAGCCTGTCATGCTCCATCCTGGCCCGCAGAAGGTGTTCAGAATTCTGTGTGACGGCATCACCTCGCGACACCTTGCTCTCCGTCTGACAGAGGTCCACGACCATCGCCATACGCCAGTGAGTGCACACGACTGAAGACGGCCAGCTGGCATTTCGAACATGACGGATCCCTCTGCGCCGCGACCGACAGTTGCGACGGCAGTGGACGCTGGACCCGCTGCGAACCCGCCCGTCCCAGAGGACCCCGCAGCGCAGCAAGTCGCTCTGGTGACGAGCGCGGCTCCTGCTGGCACAACACACGATGAGATCGAGCCGTACTGGATGGAAGCGCGCCGCGCCGCTGAACCAGCTCTCGAGCGCATCTGGAAGCAGCTTCCGCATTTCCCTTCTCCACCACTCCGAGTTCAGCGCGTCAATCAGCTCGATGCGGAGCTTCTCGACGAAGAGCTCGTCGGCCTTCTGCTCGAGCCGCTGAAGTCAGCATTGGCCAACATCAAGGCGACGCTACCTTCGGATCTGGAGCCGGAGCTACTCCTTCTGCTGCGGCTGGTGCTGTACAAGCTCAGCATCTGGGACAATGGGGCGACATACGGTGCCATGATTCAAAATCTGAAGTATCGGAACGAATGGGCGCACAGGGGAGGATGTAAGTACCATCTATGCGCACTTCACAGGAGATCATGCAGCGGACGTGCTGACTCTCCTTCTTCCCTTGCCCGGCGCCCCTTCTAACAGTGCAATCTACCTCAAGGGACATCTCCTTATCCAGCCTCCAGTTGATCCTGTACCCGTTCTTGACCATCCTTCTGCCATGGGTGCATACACGCGCGGAACGAAGCATGATTAGCCACTCATTCTCTGACATGCCCGCCAACGACCCAAGGCGCATTATCTGGGCTGGACTCGACCGCGCACAAAAGCTTTGGTCGGCGGCGGCGCTGATCAACTTCGCAGCTTTCCTCGGAGACGGAAAGTGAGTAGCTGCTAAATCTTGTCGTGCGAGTCGAGGGCTTTCATCTCACATCGCATTCCTTCCTTCCTCCAGGTATCGAACTCTTGTCGATCGTATCCTGGGGATGAGATTGATCTACGCCCGGCGCGCCATGAACAGAAATGTGTCGTTCGAGTTCTTGAACCGGCAGCTTGTTTGGCACGCCTTCACGGTATGTCCATTCTTGCTTTCCAAGACAAACAAGTCGTCAGAGGTCTGACACTAGGGTCGCTCTCCATTCTTCAGGAATTCCTCCTTTTCCTCTTGCCGCTCATCAGACCAAGAAGACTGCTTCGGCGCCTTTCCAAGTTCCCCACCCATCCCAAATTCTTAGGGTTCCTCCTCAGATTCCTGCCCAAGATCGTCACGGAACGTTTCCTTGGTCTCCTTCCGCCCCCTAAGGGACAAACCAGGCCAGCAATTGCTCCTAACGGCTTCATTGCGCAGGTGTCCCGCTTCACAAGTCGCGGCGCGCAGAAGGATGATGAAACGCGCAAGGGCAAGTATCCAGATCTACCGAAAGGTTGCTGTGCCATTTGCTGGCAGAGACTCGAGCAGGAGGCCGGTGTGTCAACCACTGGCGGCGTGGTTGGCTCGGTTGGTGCATCAGCGTCGATGACAGGTGCAGCTGCCGCGTTCGGGGCTCTAGGTGTTCCATCTGCCGACCTACTTGACCCCACCTCGCGCTTCACCTCTGGAACCGCACGAGTTGGTGCAAGACGAGAGCGACCACGAGCTCTTCAAGGCAGCCAACAGGCTATGGCCAACCGAGCTCTCAAGGGTATCAAGACGGCTGCGAAGCGAGACAAAGTGAAGCAAAGGAAGGCACATCTCGCGGAACGACAGCAGCGTGCGAAGGCTAAGAGTGCAGGTTCAGAGACCGAAGGCGAGCACTCTTCCAGCGAGTCTTCCGCAGAGGAGGAGAACGACAATGACCGCGAAGAAGCGCTCATGCTCGGAGGAGTCTCTTCAGCTGGTCTGCGCTATGCCGATGCGGCACTGTTCGTCCCTTACTCGGCTCAGCCATGCGGATGTCTGTACTGCTACTTCTGCCTGACAGAGCGTTTGCTGGGCGAGGAGGCGGGAGAGGAGCTTGAGGATGAAGGAGGGTGGGAGTGTCTTCGTTGTGCTACCAGAGTCAAGGGCGCTGCAAGGAATGTCAGCACAGAGGATGATGACGATCGGCCTCCAGTGGGACCTGACGAGGGTGATGACGGTGATGGCGGTGACGGTGATGATGGTGGTGCACAGGACGGTCCCCGCGGAGGAAATGCCGATGCTGATGGTGGAGATGAACATGATCAATCGGGTGGTGGCCCACCCGGCGACGATAACTTATTCGACGATGACGACGACGGGGTCTTGGACTTCTCCACCGAGGGAGCCCCAGGTCAAGGCCAGCAACATGGCGGCATACTTTCCGACACCAGCGATGACGACGAGGATGACACCCCTAGGACTCCGGTGGACGAGTACCCGCGCATGGAGTCTGACAGGAGTGTCACGATCAATCCCTCAAATTTGCCCCCTTTCCTTCGTGCGCAGCGACCCTATGCTCTCAAAAACGAGGACCTCGCCCTGCAAGATGAGTCGGCTTTGCTCGGAGGTCGGCCTCCATCCCGTAGGCTGAGTATGGCATCTTCCAATCCCACCTTGCTCAGTGGTGTTCGAGGCGATCGCGAGCGACTTTCCATCACCACGACGACTTCCGGCCCTGCCACTTCCATCGCCCGCACCTTTCGCACAGTGAATCAGGGCAACAGTTTTTCTGGGCAGATGGGATCCTTGTCTCTCCACAACCAGCATCCAAGCATTCCTGCCGTGATCTCGACGTCCCATGTCGTGGTGCCTCCACTCAACTTTGATGTTGTGGCTGCGGGAGTCTACAGATCCGGTCATCCCAACGAGCGCAATTTCGACTTTATGGAGCGGCTAGGGCTGCGGAGCATCATGTGAGTGTTACGGGTGCTCCAACCGGATTGTTCTGTTGTGTTGAGTGGCTGACCCGTTTGCGTTTCCTCCATTTCAGGTACCTGGCCAACGATGACTACCGTGAAAATGTCGCAGGATGGGCCAGAGAGACTGGGTTGAAGATTTTTCACTTTCCCCTTGAAGTCAACAAGGAGCCCTTTGCTGAGAGTGAGTTAAGAAGAGCCATGCGCGCCAAGTGAGCATACATAGTCTGATTAACCTCTTTACATTGATTGAACAGTGGACGCTGGATCCGTTGCGAATGCTCTTTCTGCCGTCGCCGACAAGCGAAATTTGCCAATGCTGATTCACTGCAATAAGGGCAAGTACCGCGTGGGCTGCCTGGTCGGCTGTATCCGCCGACTCCAAGGATGGAGTCACACTAGCATCTTCGAAGAGTTTGCGCGCTTCGCTGGTACCAACAAGATTGCGGACCAGGAGGTGAGTTATTCAGCAGTCAGATTCTCACAGTCCTTGCTCATGATGTGTACTGACTCCTCTCTCTCTTTTGCAGTTCATCGAGGTCTTCAACCTGTCTACGGTCTTCATTGACCCTGAAACAAAGCCTGACTGGCTCTCATAATCAACATCAGAATCTTCAACGGAATGAATGCACCTAACATGCCAATGCAATCACTTCAGCACCTCAAGTGTAGTGGAAGATGACGTGAGGCGGGAAATTTCTGAGCTTGAAGTTGGGAAAGAGACAAATGTGTAAGATGAAGAAATGACACCAGAAGAGGATTGTTTGTAACGGACAGCGGGACGGAAACGTGGAAAAGAAGAAGTGTTCTGTGGACCAGGAAAGGTAGCCGGGCGAGGAGTGAGTCACGGGAAATGATGAACGAAAAGAGTCATTAGGGAAGGGAAGGAGAACCAGCTCTTGTGGGTTGGTGATGATAGTAAGGAAAGGGAAGAGGTATGCCTTCGTCATCCGTCGCTCTCTAGGAAGGAGACGACGAAGAAGCAGCAGCGAGCGTCAGCGCAACACCGGCACTACTCCTCCGCTTCCTTCGAACAGGGCCAATGCTGCCGGACGCCGATCGCCCACCACCACTCTCGCGACGATAGGGTGCCGTCTTCAATGTGCTATCAGGCACCTGGGCAGGCAAGACGTTACCCATGGTGGAAGAATTCTTGCCCGTCGTCCCGTAGTCGAGGATGTAATCCAAAGACGCCGTAGAGCTATTCCCAACCTCGCCAAACGGATCTCGAGATCCTCCTCCTCCTCCACCGCCTGAAACACGGCGATTTTGCGCTGTCGACGTCAACAAGGTAGGCGTCGAGCCTGACCCGCTCGAACCGAGATTTTCTTGATCCAGGAGATCCTCACTGTCCTCGGCATCGAGACCACCCACAGCGTTCTTGCCAGCCAAGAAAGCCTTGTTGAACAGACCCGCACGCGAACCTGCAGCCGCAGCCATGCTCGCCCGAGTCGTGCGACGCAGCGGAGCAGCTCCCGACCCACTCACAGGCGCCACAAGTCCAGCAGAAGCAGCAGGAGCAGACAGAGGGGCAGGATTGACAGGAGTCACATCCTCCCACTCCGTTCCAGACGTAGCGCTATTGCTGCTGCTCACGTCCGGATCAGCAACACCCAAGAAGTCCGCCGGAGGGTGAATGCCAGTCAGTCGACGACGGACAGGCGCAACCTTCTTCGTGGGCGAGGACAACGGCGAGGACGATCCAGGATCGAGAACGTTCAAAAGGGGAACATCCGCCGCCGCCGCTGCCGCGCCCCCCGCAAAACGAACCATCCCCTGCCCCTGATCATCAAGACATCCTTCACCAGCTTCGTCAGCCCATCGGAACGCCTTCGCCTTCTTCGCCCGCTGGCCAGCAGCTGCAGCTGCAGATGCAGATGCAGCGCCAGCCCCACCACGTCGAGGACTCGAAGGTCGTTTTCCCGGTTGTTGAGTTGCGCTGACTCGTCGACCACCACCACCGCCGCCGCCAGTCGCACCGCCATTAGGCCCGCCCAGCGTCTTCGAAACGATCCTGCGAGTCGAAATCGGCAGGGACCCAACAGCACCACTCGGTCGGTTACCAGACGCAGAAGAAGAAGGTGCTCCCGCCACGGCGCCCGCGCCCACACCCGCTGCTCCACGTCGAGGCGAACCCGGTGATCCTCCCACCCCGGCTACTACACCTTGAGAATGCCCCAGATGGGAGGAGGACCCTCCCAAAGCGGACAGTCGCCCCGAGCGCGTCATACGCGAGACGGCATGACGACGCGCCTGCGCACTCGAAGCAGCCGTCGCGCGCATATAAGCGGGTACCGAGCTTGCAGATTGAGCGCCGCCGCCGCCGCCGCCGACGACATCTCGCTCTTTTTCACGCTGATCTACAGCCGTTGAGCGATGGGTAGTGTCCCTCGAGAGACCGGCTCGGTTGGACGAGAAAGTCGATCCGAAGTGGGACGCGACGGGCACAGTAGGTGAGAAGGGTGATGAACTGGACCCTTCCTCAATAGAGGCAGGGATAGCAATGGCAGCCCGAGGCGCACCAAGCAACGAAGCCCTCCCACGTCGTCCATGGCTCACTCTCGCTCGCGCAGGAACAGGCGCAGCGACAAGAGGCATCGCAGCCGCATTGGCAACCACTTTTCGTAAAGCCGAACCAGCGCCCGCACCCACGCCGCTGCCGCTGCCGCCCGCTACAGAACTCCCCAAGTTGAACTCCAACCGGATGCCCGCAACCTCCACAAAGCTCCGCTCATTCAAGCCGAGCACAGCCTTCAACTGCTCCACCATCCCCGATCCCTCCTCATCATCACCATCCACTCCCTCCTTCCGTCGTTCCAGTTGACCGACAACCTCACCCAGAACAGCATGCGTACGAGCGACAACACTACCCAACGCACACATCTTACGCGCATCAGCTTCCCGACCCGCCACGCTCGCGCGATAGAGCGCCATCAGTCGATCCCGCTCCAACTCGGCGTAGAGCTTAGCACCAACATGTCGAACCTCTTCAGCCGCAGGCTTCTCAGGTCCCGCGTCCGGATCGTATGGAGGTAATGGCGCTCCAGGCGCTGACGCGGCTGCGCCGTTCTCTGTTGTTGCCGAGCCTGTGACGACACGGGCCGGTGGGGGAGGAGGAGGTTGGAATTTGGAGTTGTTCGCCGCGGCTACGATGAATCCATGAGCCGCATGAACACCATTCGCCAACGACCTCTTCGCGTCCGTAAGAGAGACATCACCGAGCCGTCTCTCAGCGGGTAAAAGAATCATCGCCCGTAGCAATTCGCGCTCGCTGACCAGATCCGGTGGGGCGACGTACTGCGCTTCTGAGCCAGTTGTTAAACGCGCATCGTCCATCTCGCGTTGGAGCGCCGCGTCAATTTCCGCCAGACGAGCACGCGCAGGTCCTAACTGAGCTTCCGCCCCATCGAGTTCAGCCTCCGCAACAGCCTTCTCGCTGACCAACCTCTTCACACCCTCGATACTCTCCGTCATCCGTCTCTTGGCCTCCTCGACCTCGCGCCTAACTTCGACTCTCCTCCGCTTCATACCCACACTCTCCAACATGCCCCGATCAGCCAGCTTGGCCTTCAACTCGGCGACTTCCTCCTTAAGCTCGTGTATCGCTTGGACATACTGCGCCACATGCCGATCGACATTGAGCATGTTGCGCGAGATCTTCGTGCGGATGTTCTTGGCCTGATTGGCGTATTTGAGCGTGTTGTGCGTTTCTTCGTAATGTGCCGAGCTGGGTGAGACACAGACGATCATCGTCGTTCGACAGTTCCCTCCCAGACTGAATTTGAGGAGACGGGTGAGTTTGGAGTTGCGATATGGGACGTGTTTCCCGCGTCCGTCGGTGACGCAGAGGGCGTTGATGCAGTTCCCCAAAGCGAGGAGAGATTTGTTGATATTAGCACCTTCCTTCATCCGCGCACCATTGTTCCTCGTAGCAGCGGCCCGCTCCGATCCCGCAAGATCAATAATGTTGAGCGAGGCACTCGTCGTCTCAGACACCGTATCTGCCGTCCGGGGTCGTTGGGTCACGTTGATTTGGAGAACAGCATGAGAGCGAGAGGAGACGGCGTTCGCCTCTGTCGGACTCATCGTCCGTCTCCGATTGCCTTCCTCCAGCATGTCCAGCACGGCCTCGGGTGAAGCAGGGATATGTTCGGTAATACCGACGACGGAGATCTTGTTTGTCGAATCTTCGCGGAGGGCGAGACCTTGACCTGGTGGGGTTGGGCTAGGGGAGAGCAGGTCTCGGATGGTTTCGTTGTAGATCTCGAGGTAGGAGAGTCGGATATCGACGTCGCATTCGGTTGCCATGTCTGCGATGCGTTGGTAGAGGTCTTTCATTGTGAGGAAGATGACGCCTGGGTCGGAAGGTGTGCCGGAGATGGTGTGCGTTTTCCCGCATCCCGTGGCCTGTAGATGCGAAGAAACTCAGTCAGCTTCACCGCGCGTCATTCTTTCTGGGGATCGAGAGCGGCAGATACTCACACCGTATGCGAATACACTGGCATTGTACCCATTCAAAACACCATCGAGCAGAGGCTTCATCGTCCCCTCAAACACATTGTACTGTCCGCAAGTCTCATCAAAAATCCGATCAAAAGCATAGCGCACATCTTTATGCCTTTTCGCCCCGGGCGCATACGAGGGAGTAGCTAGTAATCGGGTGAGAGGATTGTTGTCCGGCGGGTCGAAGATGAGGACCTTGTCATCGACGGGGGTGACGATGGAGCGGAGTAGTTTGGGTCGTAAGTGGGTAGCTGGTGATGATGAGCTTGTTGTGTCGTCGGCAAATGATTTGGCGGGCGATCCGCCTGAGAGACCGCCGTCGCCGAGGAAGGGGACGTAGGACGAGGTCGGGGCGAGTAAGAGTTGTTCCTTGGGTGAGAAGGGCCTGATTCGGACGCAGACTGTGATGCTGGACTCGGCCATGGTTGATATTTGGACCTTGTTCAGAAGCTGAGAGTGCTGTATCCTGTGTGAGTGTTGTTGTTGTTGTTGTTGTTGTTGTTGTTGTTGTTGCTCTTGCTGGCTGAGTTGGGGGAGGGAGAGTGTGACGGTTAGGTGTTGAGTTCCACAATGTTGGGCGAATGTTTATCTCGCCCGATTTCATTAAAGGACGCGAGCCACGCGCATGGACACGTCTGAGTCACGTGAGTGTGAACCCTGTCGTTGTGCTTGCATGGCTGTGATCATGATCATAATGCATGGTGATCCACGTGGTGTGGAGTGGACCGTGGGAAAGGCTCGCATCTTCCGCTCCCTGCCACACAAAATCGAATCACGAGCACCAGTGCTCCACCTTCGAATCGACCTTCGTACTCCCACTCACCCTTCCAACACTCTTCCCAGCACAGTTTGTCAAGATGTGAGTCTATACATGTTACTCCTGCTGCTGCACCAGACACTGACCCCTGCGTTTTTTCTTCTGTCCCATTAGGGCCAAGTCCAAGAACCACACGAACCACAACCAGTCGGCGAAGGCTCACCGAAACGGTCAGTGATGCCCCCCTCACTTATGCCCCTACAGATCACCCCGAACTAATGCCCATATTTTCATCCTGGTGTGTCTTGTTTTAACAGGTATCAAGAAGCCTAAGTCGAACAAGTACCCCTCTCTCAAGGGTGTCGACCCCAAGTTTGTGCGGAACCAGCGGTACGCCAAGCACGGTACTGAGAAGGTGAGTTTTCCCCAGCCTTGATGTGGAAAGGGTGCGATACGATGCGATGTGCGTCGCCTTAGGATCCGGGCGGTCGGACCAGCGGATGAATCCGAGGCGGAGCGCCAGACGACATGGGGTTAGGACGCATCCAGGACCGAATCGCGACAATAATTCGAGCGGGACGACTGGACTCGATCTGCACCTGGACTCGAGACATGTGGCAGGCATTCTATGGATGGAAACGAATGCGGATGCTATGCCCGGACTGGAGTCGGGGACGAGGGTGTGGCACATGTGCGGGGGCCGGGGGGGGGGGGCGGTACTTCAGATTGGAAGGGGAAAAGGGGTCTTGATCGCACCAGTCCCTCAGAGTGAGAGTGGACCACGTAGGTGGGAAGCTTGGGCTCATGGAGGACTGGATGGACTATAATGGGAACTTGTGGGAGCGAGTCGCAAGAGAGCGGAAGGGCGGAGGGTCGGAGTCAGCGTCGGTCGTGTGTTGATGTGGGACTGTATGCACTTCGGACTGGCACATCTTCGAACAGTTGACATCGACAATCGCCTCGCCCTTGCCTTTCCCTGACGCCCTGGCCTCACATCGCATCGCATCGCATCGCACCGTACCACATCACCACAGTCTTCTCCAACCAGCACCCATACTGATCCTTCCCCTCTTTCTCCTCCTCCTCTCTCTCAGGCTATCCGGGAAGCACGTGCCGCAGCAGCAGCATCGGCATAAGCTCGACACACCTCGTCGACTTCTCTCCCCTTTTCTTCTCCACATGCAATTTTCCCATTCTCACGCACACACACCCCCAACACACCCCCACGTTTTGTCGAATGAAATGAATATCACTTGACATACATGCAGTTAAACCTCACTTCTCTCAGTCGTGATGCGTGATTGCCCGTTGTTCTGGGAGAGATGGTTCCGAGGTCGGCGTTGTTAGGAGTCAGACTGGACACGAATGTTGCCGCTGCCAGCATCGGACGACCCCGGCGAAATTCCATAGGGTGCAGCGCTCGGAGCCTTCTTTTGTGACATCGCTTCGGGTGAACGCGATGACCTCAGCATCTTGATTTACTGACCCCAGCACGCATGAACAACCAACAGACATGACTACGGGGCGGAACCTTCAGCTCTCCCTTCCCCTCCCTACTCGGTGCGCGCTCTCTCTCTCTCTCTCTCTCTCCCTTCCCGCGTCTTCTGATCGGTTCGCCATGCCGGGCTCATGCAGCAGGAGACTCATCGGGAGTAGTACCTCCCTCCTTACCACATCACTCGACGCAGCATCGACCTCAACCTCAACATCAACGCTGCGACCCCCTCCATCAGCTTCTCTCCCAGAATCAGCAGCACCAGCGTCTCTTCTATTCTCAAGAAGCAGATCTCCACTGTACAGACATCGAACACCATGGCCCTGGCTCCACCCACGCTTCCACTCCACCACAACCGACCAACAACCAGACTCCCCCTCCTTCCCCTTCCCATCCCACACACCCAACCCATCACCTTACCAAATCTTCCACCTCGACTCCAAAGCCACCCCGGCCCAAATAAAATCACGCTACTACGACCTCGTCCGACTCTTCCACCCCGATCGACACGTCTCCATCACACCACACGATCGGAAGAAGGTAGAAGAACGATTCAAGACGGTCGTTAAAGCGTATGAGCTTCTGAGTGATCAGCGGAGGAGGATGAGTTATGATCGGTATGGGTTTGGATGGGGTGATGAGAGGAGGTGGGGGACTGAGAGGAGAGGGTGGGAGAATCGGGGTGATCCCCGTTCTTCGAGAGAAGGAGGGCACGATCGGTACGGCTGGCAACAACGTCGATCATCCCCTACAGACGACGAATATTTCTACGGTTTCGCAGCCCAACAATCATCATCTAACAACAAACCACGCTACCTCCCCAACGCACACTTCATCTCCCTCCTCTTCCTCCTAACCTGGTCCCTCGCCCTCATCCAATACTCCCGTTTAGCCCAACAAGCATCCCGAGCTACGAGCCGAGCGGATAAGTTACATCTCGATGCAGCGCAGAGTTTGAAAGTCGCTAGGGAGGCCGCGAGGGGGAAGGAGGGACAGCGGTTGAAGGAGGCTGTGAGGAGGAGGGTGAGGGAGTTGGGTGTTTTGGAGCAGGTCAGGGCTTTGGAGCGTGGGGAGGAGATTCTTGAGGAGGATGGGGAGGAGGGAAGTCCCTGGGGAGTGGGACATGGAGGGCCTAGTGGGAAAGAGGCCCATCTGGAACGGGTACGGCGGGCGGAGGCAAGGGGTGTTGGGCCTGTGCCGGTCGTCCCATCATCAGCATGAACTGCAATTCCCGCTTCCTTTCATCTTCTGTATCGATTGCTTTGCTGCTCATATGGCGTTGCACGCCTCTCTCTCTCCAATCTGTATTTGTACCTCACTCATCCGGCGGCGCTCTCGTGCTCTCTAGGCCCACACTTGAGATCTACGGGAAAACGTGAGATTTAGTAGATCCTCATACAAGCGGGGTACGAATAAGCCAATTCATAGCTCAGCCAGCAGCCTGCCGAAAGGGTAGAGAGAGAGACAATAGTCAGAAATTGAAGCTTCGCCAGGTAAAACTGCATATATTCAACCCAAAGAGGACTCACATTGTGCCCAGAGATTGGACGATCTGGTTCCCCATAGATCGCTCTACTTCATCCTCGAGATGCCGCTTAGGGTCTGCGCGAGAGAAAGGGGGAGGAAAGAGTCAGAACACACAACTTGTGTGGCCCTGGGTGGGGCGGGGTTTGCATCCGAGAAAACATACCCTGCTTTCCGACGTGCCTCGTCTTGAGCTGGTCTGCTGTGAGCGTTGCTTCCTCCTGGACGGACTTGTTGTAGGATTCCGAGAGGGTGAGCATGCGCTGTTCATCAAGGCGAAAGTAATCGGAAAGGTCAGCGCGAGGATTCGACGATGCACTGGTGGATAGAGAGAGCAGAGACTGACCTTGATCGCCTTCTCATTCGCCTCCTTGTGCTCCCCCCAATCCCTCAACCTCAACCCCTCCGTCCAATTCTTCTTATGCAGATTCCCCAACATGCTCTGCTCCAACTCTGTCTTCCGATAATTGATCGCGATCGAGTAGTAATGCCGATTCAACCCATGGATGAGGGACTGGATCGAAGGTTTGTTGAGATGACCGATGTTGGATGTCGTCTGACGGGGTTCCTGGCCGAGCATGACGGTGGAAGGGTTGATGAGCCGGAAGGCGTCGATCACGACTTTGCCCTTGACGGATTGGATGGGGTCGACGACGACGGCCACGGCTCGCGAGTTGAGCTGTTCGAACGACTGTTGAGTGTTGATATCCACACTCGAGAGCCAACATCCAAAACCGGGATGAGAGTGATACCAACCCACAACCATCTCAGGCCTACCAGTCTGTTTGAGCATATCCAACATCTTCGTCTGAAAAACCGGATCGACAGCTTCGACCGAGACGCCCGTCCCACTCTGCGGCATGGCAAAGACGTCGACGACAGTTACCGTGTAGTCGTCTACGAATTCGCCGAGCATGAGACCCATGACTTCCATGGGGACGCCGGCTCGGCCGTGTTTGAGCATTTTGAGGAGGGCGAGGGAGGAGATGTAGACCATTTCTGAGTTGTCGGATTGGGGTACGTCTGAGCCTGGCATGCCTGAGGAGCCGCCCTGTTGCATGCCGGGCATCTGGCGGAGGAAGTTGGCCATCGTTCGTGTACTTGGGTGGGTGTGGGTAAGTGAGTGGGAAGGTGTCGATGTCGTCGTCGTGGTCGTGCAGCTCATCCATTCGAAAGGCGACTCGTCAGCGCGCGGACCCCAACCTCACAACTCCAAAATCATTGCGCAACGAATCCATCCAGTCTGTGCATCGCTCACTCACTCCCTCCCACTGACTGACCATCATCTTCACTATATAACTTGCCACAGCAGATTAACAGACCTTGTCATATATCACAATAGTTAACTTCTCCCGCTTCTTCTCCCCGCCTCCCCTCTCCTCCCAAAAATAATATGTCCTCCTCAGTGACCGTCCGCAAGGGCACAGAAGCCGACATCCCCACCATCCTCAAATTCATCACCGACCTCGCAATCTACGAAAAGGAACCAGACGCAGTAAAAGCGACTCCAGAACTCGTGCGTTGTCTAATCCTCACTTCGCTCTATCAATGGGTATGATCGCTGACATTTGAATTGTGTGTATGTAGATCAAGGAAAACGTCTTCGAGAAGAAGTACGCCGAAGTTCTCATCGTGGAAGATACAGCAACTTCACCATCCACTCCCATCGGATGGGCAATCGTACGTTCCCCCCCATCTCCCCCCAATCTCTTTCTCAAGCCCACACACTCAACCCCCCTCTTTTTTCCGCGCAGTACTTCTTCACCTACTCAACATGGACAGGTAAACCCTCCCTCTACCTCGAAGACCTCTACGTCGACCAATCGCGCCGGAACGCAGGGGTTGGGAAAGCCATCTTTAGGAAGTTGGGCGAGGTAGCCAAGGAGAGGGGGTGTGCGAGGATGGACTGGAGTGGTGAGGTTTCTCTCTTCTTCTCTCTCTCTTGGTGAAGTTTTGAGCTGATCTTACTTCTGCCTTCCCGCGAAATATAGTCCTGACATGGAACGCGTACGTCGTAAATCCACCCCTCCACCCTCAAATCCCAACTGACCACCACCCCTCTCCTGTTCCACACACACAGCCCCTCCATCGCCTTCTACGAAAAGACCCTCGGCGCCACCCGCATGGAAGAATGGCGTCAAATGCGGCTCGACGAGGACGGCATCAACCGGCTGGAATCTCTCGGTCTGTAAATTATCACTACATACTCGTAACATACTCTCATCAAAGTGGGAGGTAGATGCGTGGATCATTGTCAGTCAAACACGAAGATATCCCCGCCTCCTGACCGAAATTGGAAAACGGGGGAGAGGGGGAGAGGAGGGGGGAAACAAAAAGGCAGGCCCAAGTGGAAACAATATTTGAAAGAGAGAGAGAGAGAAAAAAAGAGGCAGAGAAGGAGGTAAGGAAGTGTGGAGAAAGAGAAACAGGAAGAGAGTGGTGGGGAGGCCCCCAGGGAAGGGGGGCAAGGAACGAGAGAATTGAGAGAGAAAATTCGTAAGGGCCTGGAAAAAAAGCTTGGAAGGGGGGGAGCATTGGTACGCCCATTGGCCCGCTAGGTCTTGACGCGCTTGTCTTGTTCGAGGGAGAGACGGCCGAAAGTACAGGAAGGGAAGGGATTCTTGGAGGGCTTGGGGCAAGGGAGGGGGGGCAGCCGCGGGTAACTTGGGAGGGGATTCGTCGTCTGGTCCTCCGGAATGGGAATTTGTGGGGATGTCCCCTCGCTTTGGTATTGATTGTGGGAAATCGGGGTCATGCCGTTGAGGGAGTTTTCGGTTGGTCCGGGTTTCGCGCTCGAGTGTATGGCAGAGAGAGATATCATCCCCCCTCTCAAGTAGCCTTCGACCCTCCACCCAAATGACCCAAAATCTTATCCTTTATCGAAGTCCCACCTCCCGTCGTGCCCGCCCCCGTCGCACTACTAGAAGTCCCCTCCTCCTCCCCCTCACCAATCACACCGACACTACCCCCATTCTCCGACACAGCCGGCAGACCCCGAGATCCACTGTTCTCGGCTGTGCTTCCTTGTCCCGCAGCGGCGCGAGAGCGAGAGAGCGATCGCTCGTTGGGTGAGTCCAGGGTGTCTGTCGATGGACGGCGACGGTCTGTAGGACGTGGTTCGCGTGAGCGAGAGCGGGAGCGGGAGAGGGAGCGGAGGATCTGCAGAAATCGAATCAAAGATTTCGAGAGAGAGAGAGAGAGAGAGAGGGGGTCGAAAATCGTATCAGCTCTGGGCTCAGTCGGGTTTTCACTCTTCTTCAAACGTGTGGGAAAAAAGGAGGGGAAATGATGAAGGAGATGGGAATATTGGGGGGTTTGTTTGAATTTTGAAGGAGAGAAGAGGAAAGAGTAGTGGTATCGTGGGGAAAGGGGAAGCTGTCCTGACTCCGAGGGGGCATGTGGATGGGCGTGTGTGTGTGTGTGTGTGTGTTTGAAGAAGACAGACAAGGCGAGTTCCGTGATTCACAAGGATGAGGGAGTGAAGTGTCCAATGCGAATGTGCGCGTGTGTGTGTGTGTATGTGGGTTGGTAGTGGATGGGAGGAGGGGAAGATGATTTCTACTCCGCACTCACATTACCGACTGCGCCTCCTGCACCAGCGGAAGAAGACCGATCCTGACTCTCCCCACGACCACGCTCCTCACCCACACCAGCAGGCTGGATGTTACCAGCCCCACCACGACCCGTAGCAGTGTAGTGCGACGCCTCCGTCTTAGCATAATCGGCCTGAAGCTTATGTTCGGCCTTTTCGGCTTCAAGGACGCGTGCCCGTTCAGTGGGGTCTCGGGAGGGGGAGCGGACGTTGCCGGCACCTCCTCGACCGGAGTGGACGAGGTTTCCGACGGCGGGGTTGTGGGCTGCCTTGATGGCTGCTGGCGGGGGGAGGGATTCGGTTTGGGGACGACCGCGGGATGGGGAGCGGACCATGTTTCCTGCTCCTCCGCGTCCGGTGGCGATGATGGGTTCGCGTCCTCGTTCAGCCATTGTTTTGTTTTGTTGGTTGGTTTGGTTGGTGAGTGGGTGTGTGTGTGGTTAAGTGAGGAAGTGGGGGGGATGGTGTAGCCAGATGGATGGATGGGCTTTGCTTTATGAGATGGTGGTGGTGGTTGTCGTGGTGAAATTGGGCTAAAGGCGAGAGATGAAGGGAAGATAAGAAACAAGACTTTCCCTTTTTTTCTGTCAGACTTGCATTTTTTCTCAGAGCGACACGCACATACACACAGGCGAGATAAGCAGCGAGCAACTACAGATGCAAGGTACGCAATTTATGATCTCAGATCTTCAGGCACAACAGCACACGCAGCAACAACGCCAAGCATCTCTTTGCTCTCTACTATGTATGTACTGTAACGACTGCCGGGTCTCAAAGATAACGACGGAGCACAACCACATACGGCGTCCAGACTTCCCACCCTTTCCAGCAGTCCAGCTTGCACAGATTCAGGCAACGCATCGAGGTATGTATGTGCAGTACTCGCCAATCTATCTGCTGCTACTGCTGCTGCTTTGGGCGGCATGCTCTGGGTCAAGCAGCACATCGCCGTCACCAAGGTCCAAGTCAACGAACGCCCGCCAAGTCAGCCTGCGGAGAGAGTAATAGAGATTAAACCAGGGAAAAGGGCAATAAACTGAGCCAATCTTATCAATTCATTGCGCCACTTTTTTCCACTCACTTGACTCATCCACTTGCTCACTCACCTTCACCCGGCACTCACCACCTTCGCCAACTGTTCGAGGGCCGTGCACACCTTCAACCAAAGCAGAGAATTATGGGCGGAAAGAAGGCGGTCAAGTCAAGTGGAGGAGTAAGGCAAGCTGAGGAAGAGAAGATGGTAACTCCACTCAGTCTACACTCTCTCCATCTCATCTTCTTGCTAGGCATCCTCCAACCATCTCTCCTCTTCCTCTCTCTCTTCTATCTCCCACAACGAGCCGCATCATCCACCCTCACTTCGACAGAATCCATCTCCATCTTCTCACGCGGCTTCCACGCAATCACACCTCTATACGATAATCCAGACAGTCTACCACCATCTGCACTCCTAGACGCTGTCCTCCCCTCCGCAGCCATCGCCATCTTCATCACTCAGGCATACATCACCCGAGCACTAGGCAAATGGATCAACACAGAACAACGCAGATACTCCTCAGAGAGTACAGGATCAGGATCACTCGAACAGCTCGCTATGACTATCCTCACCCTCCCTCTCTCCACAACCATCTTCCTCGCCATCCTCACCGGTCTCTTGGGAGCTCCCATCCCATTCACAACCACATCAACAGGAACAACAGAAACGACATCCACCCTCGCCCTGTCCTTCCATCTCGCCATCCTCCTCGCCCTCGTACCAGCACATGTACTCGGGGCCGACCTCGCTCAGTGGGACGTCGTCTTCTTACCCGCCGCTCTCATATCTACCAAAGACGACAAGAAGAGGAAGGGAAGAGAAGCTTGGCATGCCGTCGTCTTCTATCCTGTTGTCGGGGCCCTGGCTGGTGGACTGCTCTCTGGATTTGGACTCGCGCTCGATTGGGGTCGACCATGGCAGGTGCGGATTCTCTCTCTCTCTCTCTCTCTCTCTCTCTCTCTCTCTCTCTCTCTCTCTCTCTCTCTCCCCCCCCCTCTCTCTCTCCTTGAATGATGCTCACCCACTCCTCTTTTTTTTTCTTCTGGAATACAGGCCTGGCCACTGCCTCCCCTCGTAGGATCCAGCGCAGGGCTGATACTCGGCAACTGGCTCGGGATACGCGCTTGGTCCAAGGCAGCATGGTCAGCGCGCGTCGCGTCAGGATGATTACATTCTCTATTGAAGAGAGTCCTTTCACAAAAGATGCATCCAAATTACAACTCTCAGCCTCCTGATTCATTTTCTGGCAGGGCGTTCCATTCTTCAGCCGCTCTGAATTGCTTACTCCAAGAAGTCCCAGATGGTATGTCGCGAAGAGCAGGGCAGTCACGATGGGCAGAATTGAGTATGGATGAGTATTGATGAGTAACTTGTGACTCGGGTAAAAAGGCTCCGAGCGCGAAATTTGGAAGATCGGGTGGGAAACTGGGAAGGTATGACGCGCTTGCGATGGAAGGCGATCAGCCTCAAAAGGGAACACCATCCATCAGTCAGAATCCACGTTCTTCCATCTCCCTGCTCTTCACTCTGGCTGACCACTTCCTCCCGTCTGTCCTCGCTCCCCTGTCCTTCTCTTGCTTCCAGGTCTAACCCAACAGCCTCAGCATGCTCAACAGACTCACATCCTCCTTCGACCGCAAAGTCAGCATCTCCTCCCCCTCATCTTCCTCCCCATCACAACTCACCGCTCTCGATCCCAAAGACCAAAACACCCTAACCTCTCTCGGAATCCCACTCTGTTCCCACGCCCAAGCATGCATCGACTGTTCTCTCCCCTGTGAAGACGATGACGACCCACCGGAATACCTCAACAAATCCCTCCTCCGTCTCTGGTCCAAACAAGAGATCGACCTCACTCCTTCACCTCTACTCTCCATCGCACACCCAACTCCCTTCCGATCCCACGCTCTCATCTCTACGGACGGCAAAAAAGATTGGGTCAGGGAAGTCAGTGAGGAAATTGGGTCGCTCGCGGAGATGTTTGAGAAGTTTTCAGGGGAGGATGAGAAGAAGTTGGATGGAGGAGGAGAGTCCAGCATGACGACAACGAAGACGGAGGGGAATTTGCCGAAGGGTGTATGGAGTACGACACAAGAATCAAGTCCAACTCGAGTCCTCTACCAAAACTCATCCCACTACTCCTCCTCATGCCAAACCACGAACGAAGAAGGAAAACCAAACCATACACTCCTCCTCTTCCCTTCCTTTCAACTACTCACGAACGTACCCGCTCCCTCGGGGGGCAATGAGGACGTCCTCAGGGCTATTTGGGATCACTTCTTACGGGCTGGAGGAGGAGTGGAGGAAGATGAAATTGCGAAGATGAGGAGGAAGGAGTTGGTAGAGAGACAGGGAGTCAAGAGGTGGGTCCTTCCCTACCGCGCCGTCGTCCTTCTCTGTAAGTTCACCCCCAACCCTAACTTCCCTCCTCTCTCTCTCTCCCGCGCCGGCCCTACTGACTCAAAACATTCTCTTCCCACGTAAAAAAGGCTCGCATAAGAAACGAGACGCCCGGTGCTCAATCGCAGCCTCCCTCCTCTCCTCCGCCCTCCGCTCCCATGCCGAACAAGCAGGCTGGACAGTCGACGAGCGCGGGGATGACCACGATTCCCATTCCACCACATCCACCTGGGGATCCCTCTCTTCCTCTCCATCGAAGGATGAAGGGTGGGAATGGCGCAAGATGGCCTCAGAGGGTAAGACTCCCGACCATCATGGGGAGGATGGAGAAGAAGGGGGTGGTACGTTGGGAATCTTCCAGATTTCGCATATTGGGGGACATAAGTACTCTGGGAACGTGATTATTTACTTCCCGACGGGCGCGGGGGTTTGGTATGGACGTGTATCGCCTGTGAGGGATGTGAAGGCTGTGGTGAGTTTCTTCAACCCACCCTTGCGCGTACGCGTTTTTAGGGTACCCCATTTCGTTCGAGTGCTGAACGGGGTTCTCCTTCTTCTTCTTCTCAAGTTCGAAAAGACGATCCAGCAAGGTATCATCATCCCGGAATTCCTTCGGGCAGGGATCAACCTCGTCCGAGAATCCCCAGCGACAGCATCATCACAAGCCGCCGCAGCCGCCGAAGAAGACCCTTCTTCAAGCATCACGAACGGTAGTGGTGGGAAGGCGACTTCCACCACCACCACCCTCGTCAGTGGGACGCGGGACGAGCTTCTTCAGAAGGGAAAGACGCAGGATGGGGATGGGGTTGGGGTACCGCGTCGGACCTTGGTGCAGTGGTGAATCCGAACCGGACCTTCCCTCTCCATCTTCAAAGCGTGACGCGTAACGACTTTCAACTCGCCCTACTGCTACAACTGGACAGCTCACACCCCCACCTTCTTCCTCAACCTATCCTTTCGCTCTTTCCGACAACCACACCAGCAACACATTCAGCCAAACGCAAAACCTTGTACATCCCAGAACGAAAACCATAAAATCTTAGACTTAGCCTTTAATCATCTTACTCTCTGGGGCCAATGCACCGTCTGATCGCAAGTCATGTTGCATTGATTCAATTGACTGATCGAGGGGTCAGAAAAGGAGATTTTACAATCAGCCCTGCTTCCCGTCCTAGCAAACCCCCCTTGGAACACGCCTAGCTCTTGCCAGCACTGCCTCTCCCACTGCCCCTCCCCCTTCCCCTACTACCCCTAGGCCGCCCACGAGGTCTAGCACCGCGCGGTAAACCCCGCCCAGCACCAGCACCAGCGCCGCCCTTCGTCCCCGAGCTCACCACGCCCTCTGCTGCTCCACTACCGCCAGCACCAGCAGAGCCCGTCGCTGCCGCTAGCTCCTGCTGAGCGCCACTTCCGAAAGCTGGTGGGGGAGGAGGAGGAAGAGGAGCTTGAGGTTCGAAAGAAGGCATCAGTCCTTCCTGCAGATGGAGCGAGGACATCTGAGCCTCTGCTTCGGCTGCTTGGTGGTAGTCGAAGTGAGGTGGAGGAGAAGCACCACCAGTAGTAGTAGCAGGGTGTCGGAAAAAGGGCGGTGGGGGTTCCTGGTGTCCTTCTCCTGTGTGGAAGAATGGGAAGGGCGGAAAAGGAGGAGCTTGAGGTTCCAGCAAGGGCGGCATTTGGAATGGGAATGGGGGAGGAAGAGCTTGAGCTTCCAGTGAGGGCATTTGGAAAGGGAATGGGAAAGGAGCAGGAGGGAAAGGATGCCCTTCAGCTGGATACACAAACGACGAATCGAACGGAGCAGCAGGGGCCTGAGGTTGAGACTGAGGATCCATAAAGCCCACGAAGGGGTGCGCTGATGGGTCCCCTTCCGTCGAGTCTTCGTGCTCAACTACTCGTTCCTTCCCTTTGCCCTTCCCCTTCGCAAGACTCTTCTTCACGCCACTTGAGACTTCTCCCACGTCCCTATCCCTAGCTTTCCCTTTCCCCTTATCCTTCCCACGCTTAACGACCTCTTCCCGTCTCCCAATCTCAACATCTTCTCCCTCTTCCTCCTCATCCTCGCCCTCGTCCTCCCCTTCGCCCCACGCATCCACCCCTCTCCCACTCCATTCATCCCTAGCCTCCGTATTAGCCATCTCCTCCTCCCGCACAACATCATCCCCCCACCCACTCTCCCCCTCACCAGGACAGGCTCCCCCCAACCCCCGCTTCAACTCCGACATCCGACTCAGCACAGCTTCTTCCACCTCCTTCCTCGTCGCTGGTCTGGACCCTGAGCGGGCGGCGCGGATGCGGGTCGTGATCGCCGTCTTGAGACGCTCCCAGGCTACGCGGGTGTACCAGCCTGATTTGAGCTATTGGTGTTTATAACAAGAAGTGAAGACTTTGAGCATTCGGCACTTCGAGTAAAGACGCTGAACGGAGGATGGAGGGGAACGTCGGGAAAAAAACTCACATCGAACGAAGGACGAATGTTGATCCTGCCCTGGACATTGATATAGTCCTGAACCATCGGGTCCGTAATGTCCGCAACGGAGTAATTCCCCATCGGGCGGGATATCGACCCGTCGAAGATGTGAGACTGGGATGTGTTTTGGGAACTTGACATGGACGCCGCGTTCCGAGCTGCCTCTGCACCTTGTCCCAGACGACTCAGCTTGTCCGCGGACTTGGGTGCTGCAGGACCTCCTCCTCCGGCGCTCTGATCCCCATTCTCATCATCCCTCATCCCCACACCTTCATCCTCATCCTCATCCTCACCTTCACCGTCCTCATCTTCATTCTCACCATCTTCATCCCCATCATCCTCACCAGCCCCAGCAGCAGCGGTATCTCCACTCACAGCACCCATATTCCCCTCCCCCTCCCCCTCCTCCTCCTCATCCGCTCGTGGCATACTCGTATTCGCCGCACGCTGGAGCATCGCCGACGGTTTCTTAGCAGACCGCGCGGTTTTTCGAAAATGGAATTGAATCCGTTGATGGCTGTTTGTAAATCCCCGAGTGTCAGCTCTTCATCCCCAAGGGCCGGACATGCGAGCCAAACAAAAGGAGGTGGGCGGGAGAAAAAGGGGCTGGCTCACTCACAATCGACTTTCGGGCTCCTGCCGGAAATCATACCCATACCGAACGAGACAGTCCCGAAAACAGCTGTCGTAAATGATGTAGGAAACTTGGGGGAGGTAGAACTTCGAGCTGAAGGGAATTGAAGAAGATTGGATCCATGAGTATTCCATCGTGCCTGAAGCCTCCTGGAAGGTGAAGCGGGGAGGGGGGGTCAAGAAGTACTCACTGGCTCAGGTTCATATCATCGTTCGCACCGAATTGGTTCATCAGCGCGAGCTTGCTCCAGATCGGTCTCTCTTGAAAGAGCTGGAGGAGGCAGAGCCCATGTAAGAAGAAGACTTTCAGTCCACCATGCCAACGAACGATGGGCACTCAAATTGAAATTTGGGTTCACTCACCTTCTTCGCCTTATCCAGGGTGCCCTTGTCACAATACACGAGCTGACGTTGATGAACCCGATCAGGACCTTGGGGAAGCTGCTGGAATACATCAGTAATGGGGGATAATTTTGATGGGAATTGGGGGGCTGAATGGCAAACTCACTGGTCGATCTTTGTGGGCAGCGAGGACGATACCGGTCGGACCGATGCCGCGGTAGTGTTGCACATTCATATACCTACGCTCGAAGGTTCCTTCTCCTGTAGGGAATTTCACTAACGCCGAGCCAGCCGCATGCTTGTAGCTGCGCAACCGTAAGAAAAAATAAAGCATGCTGTCAAGCTTCTTTGCCGACACATACTGGCAAACAAATGCGGTCCCAAGGAACAAACTCACTGGTACGGCCATGGTACTTCTTGTCGACTGAAAATGGGCGGCGGTATAAGGAAAGCTGTACTCCGCTTGAAGGTCTCCCCATCAGGACCTTGTACGCTCTCCTCATACTTCGAACTCGGCTCCGCCAATCGGAACTTCACAATCGCATCGAAGTCCATCTGAAGAAGCCGGCTCTGCAATTGATGAACCGAGACTGACCCTCCCAGATTCACCGTACCCGTATCGTCTTTGTTGCCTTCGGTAGGGATAGTATCATCAGCAGCATGCCCAGACCGGCCCGAGGCATTTCGAATGATCTTGGAATTATCGGGTTGAGTTCCTGGTACGTCCGGGGCGAAGTCTGGCTTGTACGCGAAGTCGGCCATACGGCGAAATCGGACTGTGTTGGTGATAGGACCGAGAAATTCGACGTGGTACTCCTTTACACATTCGGGTTCTCGTCCATCGCTTGGATGGGTGCCGGGGTTCACTCGTCTCCAGACTCGTTTTGTGATTTTGCAGAGAAGGTCGTTGGTGGGGAGGATGTCTCCGATGATGGGATGTCTGTAGATGTCCAGCGGCGGCTCTGTGGAAGGTGGGGGAGGGACTGAAGAAGCAGAGGGAGAGGAGGCAGAAGGGGAAGATGAAGGGGGAGAGTATGTGGACCCAAGTCGGCATTCTAATAGACGTGTATTCCGATGTAGGACGTCGGAAATGTGTTCGAGCGCCGTGCCTGGATGATTGTAAGGAGGCGGGATGGGAGACAGAGAAGAAAGAGCTCGCCCTAGCGGACTGACATCGAGATCCTCCTCGCCCTCCTCTTCCTCTGCATCAATATCCATCGTTTCCTCGTCATTCTTCCTCTGCTTCCGAAGGATGCCTGGATATTCGATGGCCATGAATTGAGAGCGAGGCATCCGTTGGACTGTCTCCGGCGGAAAGGCAGACTTGACCGAGGTTGAGGTTGAAACACGAGGAGGAGGCTGGCTGCCGCTCGCTGAGCTCTCAGCGTTCGCACCAGGCGCACTCATCTCCACGTCCGCGTCCTTCTCTGCTGATCAGTGTCTGGACAATGCCATGCATCCCACAAAGGAGCGGCAAAATGAGAAGGTCGAGGTCGCAACCGCTTGTCGACCCGACAACCGGCACTCAGCAACGCACTCGATGAGCGAGAGGTCATCCCATCCTGGCTACTGTCGCTTTCGAACAGAGGTAGAGAGATAAAGCATCTGAATACTGAGTCAGGATGTCAGGGATGAACGAAGGAGTGCTAAGCTTGGGCCGCAAAGTATTGCTGATCTCTGCTATCCATCGCAGTCTTTGCCTCCTCCTTCTGCTCTTCCTCATACCTTCCATCCACTTAAGCCCACCCTTCGACTCCTCCTCTCTCTTCCTCACAACCCCGGAACCTCGCTCTCTGGGTCTTCACCCCATCTTGGAGCGTCTGATTCGGTGGGACGCTGTCCATTTCGTCCATATTGCTCATAGTGGATACTCGCTCGAGCATCTATTCGCCTTTCAACCGGGCCTTCCCGCTCTCCTTCGAATCACAGGCTCGATCTCCTCGTTGAACTCGAATTGGGATGCAACTCAAGCGGTCCTTCTCACCACTATTTCGGCTTTCATAGCGGCTATCTTATCCCCATGGTTGCTGTTTCAGTAAGTCAATACATTCTTCGGATCACTTTTGACGAAGCTGTGGCCTGCTTACACGCTTTGTCCTTTCTGCAGCCTCACTTGGAGACATTCAGCTTCACCCTCACTCGCCTTCCTATCAGCACTCCTTAGCATCTTCAGCCCGGCACCAGCGACACTCGTGTCTCCGTCTCCAGAGGCGTTCTTCTCAGTCTTTACTCTCCTCGGACTGGTCACCCTTTCCCCGAGACTGTCTAGTCGCCAATCAGGAAGCCGATCTTCAGCCGAGTTTGCGGTCAGGTTCTTGGTCGCTGCCGTAGCTTTCGCCGTCGCGACCACCTTCCGAGCCAATGGAGTTCTACTGGCAGGCTTCTTGGCCTGGAACCTGTGGTGGGAAGTAGGATCGAAGGTAAGCTTCGTCACCGAGTTCCAGAACTTGTTGAAAATGTAAAGTGCTGAGCCATCGATTTCTTCTTCGCCATACACAGACAACACCAGCGGTGTTGAGAATCGCCATCAGTCCTCTGATTCTCGTTCCCACCCTTCCTTTCGTTTTCTTTCAAATCTGGGCAAAATCTCTCTTCTGCAATGTTTCAGACATCACCACCCAGCGGCCATGGTGCACCGACGCTCTTCCGAGCCTGTATACCTTCGTACAGCGCGAATACTGGTACGTGTTCACGGTCATAAATCGCCGTTCAATAACGCTTCTTGTCCATTCCGTATTCATGACCTTTTCTTCTTTCACCTTCAGGAATGTCGGCTTTCTCCGATACTGGGAACCCTCTCAGCTACCCAATTTCCTCCTCGCCGCACCAGTCCTTGTCTTCGCGGTGTATGGGTCCATCAAATACAGCAAAGGCTCTCTACGGCCGATCCTATCTACTCTCCTTCTTCAAGATGATCAAAGCAAATCAGACACGAGGGTCGAGAAGTCAACGAGGGTCGAAGCACCAGCCACTTCCATGCACATGTTGCACTTCAGCTCCAGTCCCACACTGCTACCACACATCATCCACAACATCCTCACAGTCGGTCTGCTCCTCTTCGTCTCTCATGTGCAGATTGCACTCCGATTCGCTACACCGGGCGGGATGCCCGTCTTCTGGTGGGGACTTGCCGGATGGGTGCTCAAGGGGAACAGGAGCGACTCTGATCCTAGCTCGAGCTCGGGTAGGGTGTCGAATTCTCGGTTGAGGACCGTCTTGGGCTTTTTGGTCATGTGGAATGTTCTTTCTTTAGCTCTGTACAGCGGCTATTACCCGCCAGCATAGTCAATCTAGATCTGCACACAGGACACACAAATGGGATATGTTTGAAGGGTGAGAGTCATTTCGATTGGAGAGCTGGATGCACTAAAGTTACAGAGGAGAGAAGATGAATCCAATCAAGATGGGAGTCGTGAAAAAGGAAAAGGCAGGAGGAAGTGACCATGCGGGAACCAGGACGAGCGGAAGCGAGCGGTGTTGAAACATCAGGCATCTTCGTGATCAATCGGAGAGTACCACAACTTCGTCGTCCTCCGGCATGAGGATCTCCTCGCCGTTCTCATCGGCGTCGCGGACGTGTGCCTTGCGTGAAGCTGACGAGGAGGAGTGCTTGGAGGAGGATGTGGAGAGTGCTGGGCTTGGAGCGCGGGGTGGTGTGCTTGTAGTCTTGCTGTCAGCCGAGGCGGTGGCCGGAGCGGGAGTTGGAGCGGAGGAAGTGGCTTCGATTGTGCGCTCGCTGGTGCGAGTCGTGGGCTGTTCCGATTCCTTCTTGTCCTCGGTGCCCTTGAAAGAAGAGCCTTGGCCGAAGACTTCTTGGAAGAGCTCTCCGAATGCATTTGTGAATGCCTTGAGGTTGTCCTCGCTTAGGAGAGCTTCTTGAGCTTGTGAGGCTGTCTTGGCTGCCAAGTCATCCCGAGGAGTAGTAGCAGTCTCGCCGTTGCTGTCGTTACTAGCCTTGCCCTTGCCCTTGTCTTGAGTTGTAGCGGTAGCCTCATGTTTGGGCTGAGTCTTCTCCGATTCCTCCTTCCGAAGCCCACCGAAGATGACCGGCCCACCAAAGATGTGCTCCAAGACTGATTCGAGACCTGGCTGTTGTTGCTGAGCGATGTATTGATGACGACGTTCGTTCTGTGCCTGTTCCGCCGCAAGTCGAGCCTGAGCTTGCACCTGGGCCTGAGCTCGAGCTCGAGCTATCGCTTGTGCCCGTGCCTGTGCCTGAGCAATGGCGGTCCGACGACGCCTCTCGATCTCCAACGCTCGCCGGTGCTCCTGTTCGAGAAGGAACTCGTACTCCCTCCGACGTCGCTCGACCTCGATAGCCCGCTGTCGCTGTTGATGCAATCGAAGCTGGCGCTGCCGTTCGCGTTCGCGCTCGACGAGAGCTTGACGGTAGAGAGCCGTGCGGAGATCGTCGATGTCGACTGCTTTGCCGCCGTGCGAATGGGAAGAGGTATACCGTGGTATTAGAGCTTCATTATAGCCGTGGCCGTGGACGAAGCTGGGTCCGCAGGCGGTGTGACGTCCGGCCGGAGTTGAGGTTGGGTAGCCGCAGGCCGAGGCGTGAAGGGGGTGAGTGCCTTGAGGGCCCGTGGTTGAGGTGGTGGAAGGGATGAGGTAGATGGCAGCCATGTTTATAGCTTGAAGATGAGAGTTGGGTGGGAAGTATGAGTGTCTGTGTGGAAGGTTGGGGTTGAAGCTGGCGAGAGCAGATGATGAGTGAGTGAGAGGAAAGGTTAGCTGGAGTTCACAGATGGATACGATGCTATTTATACATTCTCTCTCATTCACTTAGTCCATCTGTACAACACGCAGCGGAACACGTCTTCCTATGCTCCTTGGGGCTCAGCTTCGTTCGCGAGGTTGCGCGTCCACTCGAGAAGGTGCTGGAAAGTGCTCGAAGGTGGTGGATTTTGGAGGTGTTCGATGTTCGGCCGTATGCGTTCACCACGTGGCCGTATCACGTGAGCCGGACCACAGAAACAAGGTCACCAGACACAAAATTGGGTCCGAGCCAGCTCCAGGCACTTCGCCAGTGTTCCACATCGAGGCTTTTTTGGGTTTTGCACCCGCAACCCACGCGCATGTGATTTACGCGGTCAAATTCCTTTCCCCGAGCGCAGCAACCACTCGCTTGCCGCCCACCATCTGCTGCCCAACCTCACCCTGAAAAAGGACACGAGAACGGGAACGCAAGTTCATTTTGTTCGGCGATCGAGTTTTCCTCTTTCGCATCCGCCGCCACCCCAAGTTGCCCTTCCTCTCTTCTCCCGATTGTTGACGCGCTCTCTCTCTCTGTTGTGTGTCGCGCGCGCCCAACCAACGCCCGCACGCGTCGATTCTTCTTCGCCCGTTCAAAACATCAAAACATCCTCCGCGCTCCGCGTTTTCCATAAATCTTCGCTCCCCTTCCCGAACCCCCCCAAGCAACGCGCCTGAACACGCCGCGCGAAAAGAGGTAAACAAAGGAACGCGTTTTGGTATCGTGTCGCGGTCCGTCGTCCTCATCGCCGCCGTCACCATCGGGCGACCTTCCCATCGCGGGTGCACGGGTGTCAAACACTGCCAGTTGGGGGACCTTCACCAGTCCATCTCACGCAGCCCTCGCCCTCTCCCATCCCCGCCCCTTCCACCCACGGCCACACGCCATCAACAGAGGCCCCTTCGGAACTGCCACGACCGTCTGCGTCCCTGGTAGGCAGGAAGCCCTCTACTTCGTTGCGGGTTCCGTCCTGTGTGCGACCCTTCGTTCTCACCGAAGCGAGCGCATACGCACGGACTATCAGCCCCTCCCACTCGACCGCTGACGCCGTTCTCGTCGTTGGTGGTTGAAGAGCTCTCGTCGTCAACATGACAGTCAGTCACAGGAAGCACAAGCAGGTCTCCAAGCCCACCGAGGACACACGTGCGTAACTTGCCACATGAACCAGCATACATGCACTTCAATCCTCATGCTGACTTTTATACCTTCTGTCTGAAGCAGCTGCTGCCGCGCCTGCAGTTCCTGGCGTCCAATGGCATTGTGATGGGTGCGGATCAGATATCACCCTAACGGTACGGATTCGATGTGCAGGCGAATGTCAGAACTTCGATCTATGCGGAAGCTGCTTCTGCTCAGGCACAGAGACCGCAAGACACAAAGCCTGGCACGACTACCGGGTCATAGAGCAACATGCCTATCCTATCTTCACTGCAGATTGGGGTGCAGACGAGGAGCTTCTCCTCATCGACGGGTGTCAGACTTACGGACTCGGCAACTGGGCCGACATAGCGGATCACATCGGTAACCGAACCAAAGAAGAAGTCGAGCAGCACTATCTCGATGTCTACATCTATGGCAAGGACGGCACCGACATTGGCGAACGCCGGGCAGAAGGCATTGTCCTTGAGGCACAGCTCGAGGGTCTGCCGCCCAAGCCGGCTGGACCCAACATGGACTACGTACCCGACCTCACAGCTGACGAATTCCGACAACGCAAACGGAGACGCATCGAAAAGCTTCGTGAAACGCAGGCCGCATACGTCCCGCCGAAGCTGTCCAAGCCTCTCGTCAGTCAGCCCACTCATCACTCGGAAATTGCTGGCTTCATGCCTGGCCGACTCGAGTTCGAGTACGAGTATGAGCCAGATGCCGAGAACCTCATCAAGGATATGGAGTTTGGCAAGGTCTACAAGTACGGCGGCGAACTCATCCCTGGCGACAAGGATGTTGCGGAGGCGGCTACTGCTGCTATTGCGGCTAGCATTTCTGGGGCGGCTGCTTCTGACGCTCGGACCCAGCGTACGGGTCAAGCGGTGTCGATGCGAGGGGCGGCGCCGGCGAAGACGGAGGCATCTGCTGATGCTGATGCTTCTATGGACGTTGTCGACGGGGAGCACGCAGACGAGACTCAGCCGACTGCACCAGCCGATGCCGGAAATGATGTTGCTGCTGCTGCGGCGTCATCGGCTCAGGGCACTGCTCCGGCACCGGTCGCAGCAAGTGCAGGTGCAGATGCTGCGGCTGGCGAGCAGCCCATTGACGACAAAACGCCCGACTGGGACGAGGAGGAAGCGGACGTCGAGCTCAAGCTCACAGTTCTGCGAATGTACAATGAACGGCTAGATCGGCGGGCACGCAAAAAGGACTTCATCTTTGAGAGAAATTTGGTCGACTACAAAAAGGTATGTTCCTGTCTACTCTTCTCACAACACCTTCTTCGTTATTGGTTCTAACACTTTCTTGCCTGTTCTCTACAGAATACTACCGCCGAGCGGAAAAGAACAAAAGAAGAACGGGAAGTTCTGCAACGAGTCAAACACTTTGCGCAGATGCAAACCCCAATGGACTTTGAAGATTTCGTAAACGGGCTGGCACACGAAGAAGCACTTCGGAAGCTGGCCATACAACTGCAACAATACCGGGCCGCTGGCATCACAAGTCTTGCTGATGCGGCCGAATACGATCGAGAACGGGCGGAGCGAACGAAGAGGGTGGCGGCGATGGCGGAGAATGGGATTGCGGCGTTCCCTGCGGCGGGAGTGTTTGGGACGTTCCCTACATCTGCTAATCGGGGAATGCCCACGTCTGCCAATCGGCAACGACATAGGGAGCAAAGTACGGTCTCTCTCACGGAGGAGATTCCATCGCCCACAGCTGTTGGGTTGGTGTCGGCGCCGGCGCCGGCGCCAGCCAAGGAGAAGTCGTCATCGGGAGGAGGAGCACGACGGAATTCGGTCAACAGCGAGAGCAAGCTCAGTCGTAAACCGCCCAAGCCACTCGATCTTTCCGATGCACCGTCACTCAACTTGCTCTCCGAGGTGGAGAAACAGCTGTGTTCTGTCCTGCGCATCAAGCCCGAGCCGTACCTGGTCATCAAGAAGACAATCTTGGTTGAGCATATCCGTCGGAAGGGACACCTGTCTCGACGCGAGTGTCGGCAGTTGTTGCAGATTGATGTCAATAAGGTTGGCAAGATCTGGGACTTGCTGCACGAGCAGAAATATTTGGAGGCGGCGCAGAAGGCTGGTTTGGGAGCTAAAGGTGTTGGTGCGATGCCTCCGCCTGGGCTGGCTGGGATGAAGATTGGACTCAATAAGCTGCCGACGGCGGCGGCGGCGGTGGAAGGTGCTCCTGCCGTCCTTGCGAAGAATGGGAACGTGCCGAACGGTCCAACGAGCGCAGTCGCAGTCGCAGCCGCAGGGAGCAGTGCTCCGAAGGCGAGCGTCGCAGCACCCGTTGTCAATGGAGGGAAACAGAGTCAACCTACAGCCAGTTCAACAGCGAATGCAGGCTCCGAAAACGGCCGGACGAAGCGATCACATTCGACTACGAGTTCTGCAAACGCTGCTGGTCATACTGGCTTTGGGAATGGCAATGGTCCATATTCCCCATCGAAGGGTCCACCGATGCAGCACGCTTCTCCCTTCCGACCTACTGCGGCAGTTTAGAAACTGTGCACTTTCAAGGTGGCAACGCAAGGTGGCAACGAAAGGCAAAATATGGGGTGGCGGACGGAACTCAATCGAAACTCTTCCGCCTTTCCCGACATTCTCAACCAAAAGCAATATCGCGCGCTTGAAGCGTGCGAAGATCCAAGTCACCCTCTAACGACCGACCAGAAAAAACGTCTATGTGCAACCCGCGTACGCAGCCACATGCCCATCTCTCCCGTCTTCTTCTCTTTCCAGCTCGGCCCACTGGTACCTTTCTCGAGTTCTTCCACCTCTCATCTACACTTTGACAAAGCAAACTTCCCACCACCCAACAAACATGATCGACTATAACGAGCTTCCGAAAGGCCTCCTGAAATCACCTCGCAAACACACACACACACAAGAACAAAATCATACTTCTTCGCTCTTCCCTCTGGAAGCGCTCTTTGATCTGTTCCGAACGCGACCACAAAGGCCCAGATCTGTACACTACTCTCCCCCTTGTTTCGCTTCTTCTCTTTCTTCCCCTCGTCTTCAACTTGAAGTATGTTCTCTCTTAACATATCACCAAACAACACCAGAAGTAAAGTCAGATATGTTTCGGCCCTTTGGTGCTGAACCCTCACTTCTCCCGGCTCTGAACGTTGTTGGTCTGTGTGTAGACACCTAGTCAGAGAAATGCAGGAAAACGGACCGAAGTTCGATTGTGGACTGGAGAGGGCAGAACATGATAACGATGCGAGAGCTGAGCGTTGCGAAGGCCACCGCAGAACTTGAAATCTGTTGAAGGGTGCTCGAGGTTGTTTACGTCGCCATGGCCTGCTGCTGAGCGCCCATCTGCTTCTCGACCTCGGCTCTGCGTATGCCAACCGAACGCAAGAAAGTCAGCTCCAGTCTAGGAATCATACTGAAAGGCAGGACAAAGTAACTCACCTCAAAGCCTTGCTGAACTCATCCTCCACATCATCGTCGTCCCAGTTGTCCTCCCACAAGTGGTCGCCCGTGGAAGACTGACCACCGGCCATCTTCAGTCCTGCGCCGCCGCCGGCGCCGCCGTTTCCTGTTGAGGAGCTTGAGGTGGCTGCTGCTGCCGCTTCTGCTGCTGCTTTCGTTGCATGCTGCACTGTGTCGCTATCTGGCCAGTCTGTGAGAGGGGGCGGGCACAGAGTGATACAGAAGAGTGTTCATCGTCAGCAAAGCAAAGTCCCCCATTGTCATTCCTTGAGGACGCAAGCACCGGTATTGAAAACTTACCTTGAACAGGGAAGTCGTCGAACTCGTCATCCTCGTCCAAAGGACCGTAGCCCGGCAAGCTGTCTTGTTGTTGTTGCTGCTGCTGCTGTGGGGCCGCTGCGGCGGTAGAAGTGCTCGCCTCGCCTGCTTGTGCTTTCTTGCCGTCTGACATGACTTGTGACTCTGTTGTGTATGTGTCTTGCGTGTTGGAGACGTGATGGCTTCCAAAGGTGAATGGCGGAGGGGACGACGCGCTCCAAGGTGGGGTCCCGAGCGCGATCGCGTTAGAGCTGTGATCAACGATCATGTGACTCCACGTGGCTGCCCGCACCGTTCGGCCGTAAGCAATTTCGGACTGGAGGTAAACGGCCGAAGAACGGCTGCGCTCCACCACCTTCGAGCACTTTCCAGCATCTTCTCGAGCGGTCGCGCAACCTCGCGAACGAAGCTGAGAGCCCCAAGGAACGTAGAAGTACGTGTTCCGCGCTGCGTAGTGTACTGAATTGACTAAGGGAACGAGAGAGAATGTATAAATACCAGCGCTTCCATCTGTGAATTCCAGCTAACCTTTCCTTCTTTACTCACTCATCATCTGCTCTCGCCAGCTCCAACCCCAACCTTCCACACAGACACTCATACTTCCCACCCAACTCTCATCTTCATCTACAAACATGGCAGCCATCTATCTCATCCCCTCGACCACCTCAACCACGGGCCCTCAAGGCACTCACCCCCTTCACGCCTCGGCCTGCGGCTACCCAACCTCAACTCCGGCCGGACGTCACACCGCCTGCGGACCCAGCTTCGTCCACGGCCACGGCTATAATGAAGCTCTAATACCACGGTATACTTCCTCTGTCTCGCACGGCGGCGAAGTTGTCGACATCGACGATCTCCGCACGGCTCTCTACCGCCAAGCCCTCGTCGAGCGCGAACGCGAACGGCAGCGCCAGCTTCGATTGCATCAACAGCGACAGCGGGCTATCGAGGTCGAGCGACGTCGGAGGGAGTACGAGTTCCTTCTCGAACAGGAGCACCGGCGAGCGTTGGAGATCGAGAGGCGTCGTCGGATCGCTATCGCTCAAGCTCAGGCGCAGTCTCAGGCACGAGCACAAGCGATCGCTCGAGCTCGAGCTCAGGCACAGGCAGTAGCTCAGGCACAAGCAGTAGCTCAGGCACAAGCACAGGCTCAGGCTCGACTTGCGGCGGAACAGGCACAGCACGAACGTCGTCGTCAACACATCGCCAAGCAACAACAGCAAGATCTCGAATCAGTCTTGGAGCACATATTTGGTGGGGCGGTCGTTGATATCTTCGGTGGGCTGCGAGAGGAGGCATCGGAGAAGACTCAGCCCAAGTCCGAGGCTACCGCTACTGCTACAGCTCAAGAGAAGGGCAAGGGCAAGGTTAGCAACGACAACAACAGCGAACCTGCTACCACTCCAAAGCAGTCGACTCCAACTCCGTCAAGCCGGGACGACCTTGCAGCCAAGACGGCCGCACAAGCTCAAGATGCTCTCCTGAGCGAGGACAACCTCAAGGCATTCACCAATGCATTCGGAGAGCTCTTCCAAGAGGTCTTCGGTCAAACTCCTTCCACCAAGGACGCCGAGGACAAGAAGGAATCGGAACAGCCCACGACTCGCACCAGCGAGCGCACAACCGAAGTCACTTCCTCCGCCCCCGCTCCCGCCACCGCCTCGGCTGACAACAAGACTACAACTACACCACCCCGCGCTCCAAGCCCAGCACTCTCCACATCCTCCTCCAAGCGCTCCTCCTCCTCAGCTTCACGCAAGGCACACGTCCGCGACGCCGACGAGAACGGCGAGGAGATCCTCACGGCGGAGGACCTCGTTCAGGCGGCGGCGGTTCCAGCTGAGGTGGACGAGGAAGTTGAACAGGGACAGGAGGCGAACGAGGATGAGGACTTTGTCGACCTGGCGATGAGCGATGCGGAATAGGAGGGACGCATCTGCTACTCCATATCAAGTTTCATCTTCGTTGTTTATCAACCCTTCTCGCTCTCACTTTTCTGTGCCCATTACTCCTGCTTCGCTCGACTTCTTGCAATCTACCACTCTGTTCACTATTCAACTCTTTGCTACCTTTTGTTGAATGGCCCCCTTCCCGATGACGACCTTTGACAATCGTCCTTCATCAATGATGCTGCAAGTGAAAGTGGCTTTGTGGTACGTGGAAATGTTGCAAATGCTGCGATCCTATGTACAAATCCGCAGCGAGGAAGAGGAAACGGAAGTCTCGTGTTTGAAGACGAAGCGAACGAGCTGAAAGGGTTGATACAAGTTGACGAATAGATATGCTGAGTGACAGCGTGTGTGTGTGTGTGTCATCCCAAGTGTGCTCGAGACGGGAGCGAGAGATGGACCCATCTTCATTTAGAAGCCGAGAATAGGACCGATGGGACCACCGGCGGCGTGGGTGAGCAGGTTCAAGAACAGTTGTCCGACCGTCAGAATAGCGAGAGGGTCCAAAAGCGGCGAGAGACTCTTCTGAGTCACACATCCCTTAAGGACGGGCAATCGCTGGAACCTGGCATCGATCCAGTTGAAAGCAGCAGGCGCACCAAGAGCGGCCGTAGCAGCGTGCTGACCCGACGCAATCTTGACGTGCTGGACGGAAGGTGCACCCCGTTTGCAAATGTTGGCAACCCAGTCATCGACATCCTTGGGAACGATGATCTCGTCCTCGACCGAGTTGAAGACAAGGAGGGGTACCTGGGGAACGGGCGTACCTGCCTGTCCGAGAATACCAGAGCTGAGCGCTGTGACGACGGAAGGGGCAGAGAAGAGCTCTTGCTCGGAAACGCGGATGTAGTCGAAGAAGTTGAAGACGGTACCGTCGGAGAAGATCTCGTTCAGGCACTTGGTGTTGACGTCGTCGAGGAGGGCGGTGCCGTTGGGGAAGGCGGCGGTCTTAATGTAAGCCTTGAGATCGGGGAAGACATTGCGCTGGCCGTCGATGCCGGCAGCGACGAGGTTGGAGTGGGTGCTGTGTGGGAGAATTCGAAGCGAGGATAAATGTAAGCTTTTTGACCTGCCGTAGTATTTCGGGTGATAGAACACTTACGAGTTGTTGATGTTGAGAAGAATGCTGGAAGGGGATGAAACATGAAAGAGTCGAGCGTAAGACTTTGGCAATTCTTCGCGTTCACCGCCGAACAAGGAATGGCACTCACTGCTTAATGTTGATGATGTGACCACCGAGGACTGCGCCAGCAATCTTGAGCTCGGGTGCGTATACGGGTTGCTGCTGAACAGCCCAGCCGGAAGCCAGTGCGCCGCCTACGTTTTGATCACGGAAGATTGATCAGCAACCCACATATGTACAACGTGAGAGACGAGAAAAGGGTGAGGGGAACTCACCTGAGTAGCCGTACAAGGCAACAATGGCCTTGTCCGGGTCAGGGATGACAGACTTGACCTGCAGACCAGCTCGGAGACCGTCGAGAACACCCGTAGCGGAGAGAGTGCCGACGGTGAAGCCAGATTTGGGACCTTGGTAGTCGGGAAGCAAGAGGACGTAACCCTTCGAAAGAGCGACTGTGAACAGGGAGTAGGAAACGAAAAAAGGTCAGTTTCGCGCTCGTGGCTGGGAGAACAGTAGGCGGCGCCACACACTCACGATTGACAAGGATGAGCTCAACGGAGCTGGTAGTAGCTGAAGCACGGGCCAAAAGCGAGTACGAAGGTGCACACTTCAAGGCGGGCGAGTCCTCCGCGAACTGGTAACTCAGTACCCTGGTCGGATACTTCAACTGGTTGAAGGGCTGCAGAACCGTAGAAACGGTGCAGTCAGGCTTGCCAAAGACGTCCACGGTCCTGTACAAGATCTGCTGAGCAGACTTGAGGTTCTCAGGAGCGGTGGCGGTGAAGTTCAACTTGACGGGTCGTTGACGCAGGATGGCGCCAGCCTTGGCGGAGGCATATCCGGTAGGGCAGGTGTAGAAGGGATCTTGGTCCGGGGGCAAGCCGGCCGTGGAGTTGGTATCTCCGACGGCGGCGCGAATGGTGTAGAGAGGCGAAGCCTGGACGGCGGAGAAAGTGACGAGCACAGCGCACAGAGGCGCGAGAGTCAGGAGAGAGGCAAATCGCATTTTGTTTTCTTCTTTTGACGGAGCGGGTTCGGCTGAAAAGGAAAGTGGGATAGGGAATGGGACAGATCTGTAAGAGAGCGAGGGTCAGATGGACGAGTCGAGTGGTCGACTGTCGAGCAACTGGAAGAGGAAAAGAGAGGAGACACTGAAGGGGAAGGGAGGGAAAGTGAGTGAGGGAGAGAAGGTATGTGAAGGAAAGGTCGAAGGAGGGTCAGCGATCTGCAACGCCCTCTTCTATGTACGAGCGTAGCACATGCACTTCCTGAATAAATTGCCCCCGCCCTCAGCATAAGCGAGGTCTTTGGGAGCGCAGGGACCGGCGCAGGGTCAGGATTCCAGGAACGAGCAGGCCGGGGCGAGGACTGCACCACAGGACGAGAGTGGAGACACGCCTCTCCCACTCTCCGGAGCATCGTCCCCACACACATCGTCGGCAGCACTTACAGCATCTGTTCTTCTTCTCCGGCGGTCGACGCCTCGAATTAGCAGGGAGATCAGCGATCAGCGACGATCAGCGGCGTCAGTGGAGAGTATGTAGTACATAGTGGTACAGTACTACTGCTGCCCCTGTCCGACCACAGGCGCCGCGCCTCCAAAAGCCTCTCTGGGTACACAAGTAGTCAGCAAGTCAGTCGCAGCGCGCGGCGGCGTGTTGCTTTGTTGCGCGTCCCGAGTCTATGTACCACAAATCGCTCGGCTTTCCTTCTTCCTGGATGGACGGAAGTGCAAGAAGAACGCGGGGAAAGAGGTGTTTGGTCCCACTCGTTTGGGTTTGGGTTCCGAGTGCCGTCGAGAGCTGTTCCGGCCGCCGGGGCGATCAAACACCGACTCACTCCAACCACGTGGAGTGCGCATACGGCCGAAACATCGAACACCTCCAGAAAGCTCCATCACCTTCGAGCACTTTCCAGCACCTTCTCGAGTGGACGCGCAACCTCGCGAACGAAGCTGAGAGTCCCATGGAACGTAGAAGTACGTGTTTCGCGGAGTAGTGTACTGAATGGACTGAGGGAAACGAGAGAGAATGTATAAATACCAGCGCTTCTATCTGTGAATTCCAGCTGACCTTTCCTTCTTTACTCACTCATCATCTGCTCTCGCCAGCTCCAACCCCAACCTTCCACACAGACACTCATCATACTCCCCACCCAGATCTCATCTCCATCTACAAACATGGCAGCCATCTATCTCATCCCCTCGACCACCTCAACCACGGGCCCTCAAGGTACCCACCCCCTTCACGCCTCGGCCTGCGGCTACCCAACCTCAACTCCGGCCGGACGTCACACCGCCTGCGGACCCAGCTTCGTCCACGGCTACGGCCATAACGAAGCTCTAATACCACGGTACGCCTCCTCCCTCTCGCACGGCGGCGAAAATGTCGACATCGACGATCTCCGCACGGCTCTCTACCGCCAAGCTCTCGTCGAGCGAGAACGCGAACGCGAACGGCAGCGCCAGCTTCGGTTGCATCAACAGCGACAGCGGGCTATCGAGGTCGAGCGACGTCGGAGGGAGTATGAGTTCCTTCTTGAACAGGAGCACCGGCGAGCGTTGGAGATCGAGAGGCGTCGTCGGATCGCCATCGCTCAAGCTCAGGCACAGGCACAGGCACAAGCGATCGCTCGAGCTCGAGCCCAGGCTCGACTTGCGGCAGAACAGGCACAGAACGAACGTCGTCGTCAACACATCGCCCAGCAACAGGAGCAAGATCTCGAATCAGTCTTGGAGCACATCTTTGGTGGGGCGGTCGTTGATATTTTCGGTGGGCTGCGAGAGGAGGCATCGGCAGAAACTCAGCCCAAACATGAGGCTACCGCTACAGCTCAAGACAAGGGAAAGGGCAAGGCCAGCAATGTCAACAACGGCGAAACTGCTACCACTCCAAAGCAGTCGACTCCAACTCCGTCGAGCCGGGACGACCTGGCAGCCAAGACGGCCGCACAAGCCCAAGATGCTCTCCTGAGCGAGGACAACCTCAAGGCATTCACCAGTGCATTCGGAGAGCTCTTCCAAGAAGTCTTCGGCCAACCCCCTTCCTCCAAGGACACCGAGGACAAGCAGGAATCGGAACAGCCTACGACTCGCACCAGCGAGCGCTCAATCGAAGTCACTTCCTCCGCCCCCGCTCCGGCCACCGCCTCAGCTGACAACAAGAATACAACTACACCACCCCGCGCTCCAAGCCCAGCCCTCTCCACATCATCCTCCAAGCGCTCCTCCTCATCAGCCTCACGCAAGGCACACGTCCGCGACGCCGATGAGAACGGCGAGGAGATCCTCATGCCGGAGGATGAAGTTGTGATACTCTCCGATTGATCACGAAGATGCTTGATGTCTCAACGCCCGTCTCGCTTTCCGCTCATCCTGGTTTCCTCATGGTCACTTTCTCCCTGCCTTTTCACTTCCAACGACTCCTATCTTCATTGGATCCATCTTCCCTCCTCTGTAACTTGTAGTGCATCCGGCTCTCGAATCGAAATGACTCTCACCCTTCGAACCTATCACAGTCATGTGTCCTACGTGCAGATCTAGATGAGGATCTGTCAGTCTACTCGACTACCCCCTCCGGCCTCCAGCCGCTTAAGATCTGCAAAGACTCGCGAGGACTTGGTGAAAGAAGTCCCCGGAGCAAGAAAGAAAGCGTTCCACCAGTTCTGCCCTGGGTCCCCCCCTCGACGGGCGATGCAAGTGAAAGGGGATGGAAATGCTATATATTGGATGACCATGTGCGCGCGCGTGTATGGTACTTGTGACTGAGAAATGTTTGTATATGCGTCCAGCGGCGGTGATATGTAGTCGACCCCATCGGCGCGCGTCTCCGTCCCTCTCTCCGTCCCTCTCTCCGTCCCTCTCTCCGTCCCTCTCTCCGTCTCTCCCTCTTCCTCTGCCTCGCTCGCTCTCTCGCTCGCTCAAGCCAAGCCCATCCTGACCTTCCTCTCCCCCAGACCCACATGCTCAAACGTGACAAAGGTAAGATCATACCCCTCAAACTCGTACAAGATCCGATCCGTCCTTCGATATCCCTTGAGGACCAACGCATCGAGTGCCATCGCGTTCGTCTCTGCCTCCTCCTTGCCCCCTACTACTACCGCCGCCGATGATGGTTGATCGTCAGACGAAGAGGAGGAGGAAGAGAGGAAGAGGGTGATGCTCATCTTGCCCGGTTGGAAGATATCGACGACGCATCGGATGAGGGAGGTGATATTATGCGGGGCCTCCTCTCCCTGCGCCTGTGTTGAACCAGGCAAGAAGCGCACATTCGTCTCAAAGGACGCATAACTGCACTCTGGCTCAGGCGTGACGTGTACGGTCCAGTATCCCGCTGTATGCTTGACCCCTCCTGTAGAGTAAGAGGAAGGGGAGATAAGCGCATTGGCGGAGTATCCACACGGTTCGAAGGCGAATGCGTCCAATTGGTTCTTCTGGGAAGCTGGAGTCTCGGTGGAGAAGAGTGAGGCCAGACCGATCTCAGCTGACGTCTTTGCCCCCAGAGCATGTCCGCGATTGTTGCTCTGTTGCTCGTCAGTGAGCGCATGTCCGACGGTACCATTAGGGATGGTGGAGATAGGCCCCGGATCAGCCTCTTCGTCGTCGTCAGTTGGTTCATCAGCACTGGCGGCGCCTCCTTTTGTCGTAGCTTGCTGATGGACGGCCGAGAGTGATGCGTGAGGGTTGCCTTCGACAGCAGTACTGCGGGCTGATTCGTCCTCCTCCTCTTCTCCAGAAGGAGGAGGAGGAGGGGCGAAGTAGAATGCCTGGGTAGCGGCTGGGTCGAGGTGGGTCATGAGGATCTCGAGCGTCTGGTCTTCGTTGTCGTTATGAGGGGGAGACTCGATGGCTGCGAGAGGTGCTGGGATGGTGTTGGTGGTGGTTGATGAGGAGGATGATGGGGATGAGGTGTCTTGGCCTGCCATGTAGAGGAGCCAGTGATCTCCGTTCATCTTGCCGACGGTGTAGGCTGCGCCTGAGTCTGAGGGGGGCGGAGAGATGGAGAGAGGGTAAGTATAAAAGATGGAGAGGCTGAAGGAGGGCAAGAGACGTACTGAAGAAATCGTCGAGGAGGGCTACTTCGAGCATCCAGTCCTTGTGAGGGCCCTTCTGTCGATCAGGGAACATGAAGCTCTTGCGCGAGTAGAAGACGCGTTCGACGAGCTGTGCACCTAGACGAGCATCGACGCCATCCCCAGCTTGGAGCTCATTAGCTAGAGGAGGGCTGCTGCCTAGAGCGAGGACATGATGAGCGAGATGGAGGATGTGTTCGAGACCGAGGAGGAGTGTTGTTGTACCGCAAGTCTTGAGGATGAGTTTGTGATCGAAGACGAACATGCTGCTCTCGCTGAGTAAGTAAGCGTCGCATGGTGGACTACCCTTGGTATCAGAAGGAGAGTGGGTGAGGACGGAGAGGATGGTGCATGAGACTGTGTTGAGGATGGTCTGCCATGAGTCGCGTGAGACAGAGCGCAGGGTCAGAGAGGATGAGGATGGCGGTGGGCTGAACCAGAGCTCGAGTAGTTTTTCTGGTCCTTCGAAGGGTCCTGAGGGGTCTGCCGGTGGTCCATTCGCTGTCATCTTTCCTCACTCTGCTTTGGATGATGGCGAGGTCGTTGGGAGGAAAGACGGCGAACAACGAGTTCAAGCAGAAGGACTCCGCCGGTTCGCTTCGCGGCTTGTCTTCCTTTTTTTTCCCCGATCGCCAAGAATATTGAGACTCTCAGGCACAGACTTTGTCGACAAAGAGTCTCAATACATCAACACGGTGTCGCGAAGTTGCATCATCCCACCCCCCGCACAAATGAGATCCAAGCGCAGTTGCCTTGTGAGAGAGAGGAGGACGATGACGAGAGCAACGACGATAGCATCGACCAAGGCAAAGTAAAGATGGACGCCCTCACTCAGCTGGACGCCTGGCTAGAAGATCACCTGCCAGCCAACTTAGCCGCACTCCCCACTCGCATCGCAGACTCACTCTCCTCCACTTCCCAGATCATCATCGACTCATCCCACACTGTCATCACTACCCTCACTCAGTATGGCCCTGTCTTCCCTTCTTCTTCTTCATCATCTCCAACAGCATCAACTACTGCCACCAATGACGATGGGCTCTTCGACTTCTGGCGCACTTCTCCTCCTCCTCCATCACCACCAACAACCACTCCAACAACAACAGCCACAACCACCACCGACAACAACAACAAACACTCCCCGCTCTCCCTCTTCACAGCAACAGCATCAACGGCAACCCTCATCGCCCTCGGCCTCACATCCCTCATCCTCATCCCACCACCCAGACCAGGCCTCAAAGCGCACTACGGTGGACCCATCTGGCTACCTTATCTCCCAGGCGACCTCCCCACACACATCCACTCCCTCTTCTCCTCAAAGAAACCCCCCCTCAGACGTCAACTCTCCTCAAGCTCAGCCGGAGGAGGAGCTCGGACAGAGGCTGTGTTGGTTCTAGGAGCAGATACGCCCCTCGGAAGGAGCATCTCCCTCCATCTCGCCACTCAGGGTTACATCGTCCTCCCCGTCGTCTCCTCTCCACAGGCACTCCACACATGGGCAGCACTCACCCCACCCAGCAGTCGAGGATTCATCGCTCCGCTCCTCCTTCCTACAACGAGGGACGAAAGGGAGGCCGCGTCTGCTTTGGAGGCGTTCAAGGTGGAGTTGGAAGGTGTGTTGGGTCGGAGATTCCCTCTTACTACAGCTGGTGAACCGTACGCGCGTCCGGAGGAGAAGATCAGGTTGATCGGCGTCGTCAATACTCTGAGCTTTTTCCTCACTTCTTCAAGCACCACCGACAAGAACGCCGTCATTCAGGAGCAAGAGGAGGATAACGAAGAGGAAGACAGTCAAACTTCCACACCAGCCGAATCAATCATCCTCAACCAGAACATCACCGTCACAGATAGTTCCGTCCTCAGCGACCATCTCTACAAACACGTCGTCGCCCCTCTCTCGGCTATCGAGATCATCCTCCCCATCCTCCGCAAACACGCCACGCCCTCGTCCTCCACTCTACTCACCTCCCTCATTTTGAATCTCAGAGCAGTTGGACCCGAGGGAGGGAAGATGGGACGGATGGAAGGTATCATACATGCTGCATTGGATCGCGCTTTGGATTCACTCAGGGTGGAGTGTGTAGCTCTGGATCGATCTGAGCGTCCGGCAAAGACGAAGGGCACCCGACGGAGGAGCTCTGCTGCTGCTGGTGGGAGGGCGGAAAATGCACCTTCATCGTCGTCGTCCGGTGGAACCTACCGACCCGGTCAATTCGACGCGAGATTCTTCGTCAAAGTCGACCTCTCGCGCTCTAAAAAGGACAAAGACGAGGAGGAGCAGGGCGGGAAGAAGGGGAAGGGAAAGCGTCGACGGAGGAAGGACCGGTCTGCGCTGGATATGAACCCGAGTGTCAAGATTGTCGATATGCAGTTGACAGATTGGGAGCGATCCTCCTCTTCTCCCCCGGGAGCAGCTTCGACGGCGAACGTCTTTACACCACACACCCAGCACCCGCATCCGTTCCAGACTCGCACGACGCCAGCCTCCCTCGCGCTCTTGACTCCCCTGTCCGACATCGTCCGTCTCTTCGGCACTGTGAACACCACCAGGGCAGGAAGATGTCCTGAGACGGTCATACTCCGTGTGCTTCCTTCTGGCCCTGCAAGTGGTGGGCTAGCGATGGTCCGACGCTCGATTATGGAGAACAAGATCGTCACTGTCCTGAAGTCGTACCTCCGCTCTGGCCTGGGTGTGTTCGGAGGAGGGGATGGGAGTGTGCTTGCTGTAGGCTTGGGCAGGAGTCTGAGAGCCTTTTGGGGGAATATGTTGGGTGTGGTTGGGATGGGTGGGAGGAGGGGCCGGACTCTTGGTGGTGGTGGACGGCCTGGACGGAGGGGGAGGGAGGGTCAGGTGTCTGGGGAGATGGGCTTGGTTCGTCGGAATGGGTCTGGGGGTGGAGAGGAAGATGATGAGGAAGGAGGAGGAGGGTATGAGATCTTACCCTCCGCCTCCTCCCTGGGCCGAACTAGCTTCTCCCAATCCCAACTGCCCCCAGGCGCGGGTGAGTCAGCCTCGTCGTCTGCTACGCTCGGGCCACGGGGCGAAAGTTCTTCCACTCGAACGGCCATCCGACCTTCGCCGTTCTCTCGTCAGTCCCAAGGTCCACCGCTCTCGACACCATCCTCGCCAGCCTCTTCGGTCCGGGGTATGGTCCTCCCGCCCGCCCCATCAGCGAGCGCCTCGCCACCCACCCACCCTTCGAATGCACCTCAGCAGGTCAACGGAACCACGACGACTGGGGGAGGGGGAGGAAGTGCGACGCCGCTCAGTCTGAGCGCGAGTGTGATGGAGCTTCCTTCTAGTGTTCCTTCGAGTGCGTATGGGGGCGAAGAGGGGGAGTATGATTCGTATGAGAGTGGGTTGGAGAGTGGGGTTGATGTTGAGGAGGAGGAGGGGGGGGGGGAGGGAAGGACGCCTGGTGTTGGGGAGGGGGTAGGAGAGTTTGCTGGGTTTGAGGAGCGGCGGGATGAGGCTGAGGGCGGAGGTGATGGTGCTGGGGCGGCGGTGTTGGGTGATAGTTGGGTCGCTGTTTCTCAGAGTCGGTCTGATGTCACGACTGACGTCGATCGAGATGAGGGCGAGGGTGAAGAGAAGGTGGAGAAGGGACAGGATGCGGCTTGAGGATTCTCTTTGTGGTGAGTGGGCGTCTGTATGTTCGCGTGAAGTTGGGATGGGTTGCTGACTCATCATCCTTCTTTTCCCGTTCATAGTAGTCCAACAGGAGCTCGCGGCTAGGTTTCGATTGGTCTCTGGGGCACTTTCCTAACTGCACCCCGTGTGGAGGGCGCCTGTATGCAGAGGGAGGGCCCCACACGACACACTTTCGCTCTCTCTCTCACACACACACGCACAACTTGCCAGCATTACATACACGAACATAACGCACACAACCGCGAAGACTCTACCATCCCTTCGAAAAATCAAGGCCACACGAGACTGTTCCGGCGGCCTTTTTTTTCGACATTCTCTCCGTCTACAACGTATATACGACACAGTTTTTCTCTATGCAGACGAACTGTTCCTTGCTCCGTCGAAGGGGGGGCGATTTCTCCAGCCCTGAAGTTTCTCCCAAATCTTCGCCCCCGTTTTTTTTTCACCTCCTTCGCTCTCTGATTTGTTGTAGAACTCCTTCTCTCTCCCCATCGACCTCTGTTGTGCCACCTCCCATCCCCCGTTCCTGTCTTCTCCTTTCTTTTTCTGTAACTATGATGTTTGTACAACTCAACTCCATTCGGCTTTTTCTCTTGTTGCCTTGCCTGGTGCGCGATGAGAGTCGACCTCCTCCCGCTAGTGCGAATGGAGGGAACGATGCTCTAATTGAATACTGGTTCGAACTATGTTTTTCCCACGCCTTTGACCGCGCTGACCGTGAGAAAAAGGTAGATGCGAGGTCCGCTGTCGACCTCCCTTGTCATCGTTGCCAATCCAGAACTACGACTCCGAATAGGCAAATGTAGATGTGAGATGAGGGAGCTGGGAAGGGAAGATCGATCTCTGTTCGGAATACCATGAGGGACAGAGACCGGGGGAAGAATTCGAGTGGAAAGGAGGGGCGGACAGCGAAGGTGATGGCAGTGTGCGAGGAAAGGTAGAGCGGTCAGCAGAATGATGGTATTATGAGACCAAGACTTTGATCCATCGATGGAGTAGATGGAGGTGGAGTAGAATTCAGTCGGACACTTTCGTCTTCGACCTTGGTCCTTATCTCTACTGGGAACGTCCTCTTTCCCACCGCTAATGCCATCTGCCTTGCTGTTGCTGTTCCCGTACAAAGCGGTGTCAAGTTCAGACACCAGAATGTAAATCGTTGGAGAGGAATGATTAGTGCTTTGCAGGGTTTGCCAGGTTGGGGTGTGAATAAGATAGCACAACGTGGGCCGATCTCTGTGAGGAAAACAGCCTTCTCTACTCTCCTAAGTCCTAGCTGCGAGTTACTTAGTTACTGGGTGATATCACCAGCTTTCAGTGCTGCTAGGATTGGGACGCTACAGTGTGAGAGCTGTCGATGAGGTGAGTATCCTTCGGCACTCCGTTCCTTATGTGCATCTCACCGCTCACCTGCTAGAGCTTGGGACACTTCGGCTGTAAATCCCCTGTTGCGTTGCTGCTGGCGTTCATTGTACGTAAGGTAGTCTGACGTGCGGGCAGTAGGTCTGTGTCATGACCTGCGCGGTGAATGCCAACAGGGCAACAGGGTGACAAGAGGAGGAGGTGGCGCAGAGCAACAAGGCAACAGCCCGCCGGCACCAGGAGACACTGCATTTCCCGGAGTCAACAAAGCACCATCAAATCCCTCAACACCACCCACCCTCGCTTTTGCCACCGAACACCTTCTGCCTTCGGCCATAAAGACGAACACCTTCATCCGCCCAACTCCTCCAAAGGTAGGCACTCCCAGTCTCATGCTCATGAATAAAAATCAATGAACGAGGACATGCAAGATGCTCTCGGTATTAGTCCTGCGAACATGACTGCCAGACAGCTTTCAGAACGAGAAAATTTTGATCTATTGCACGAAGTAAAAGGAAGCGAGGCAACATGAGGACCAGGGAGATTGCCATGGATGCCTTG
>RDSH01000058.1:0-106696 GCA_009428295.1 Tilletia walkeri
TCAGGCTCATGCTGAGCTTCAAGCGGATGTCAAAGAGAGCGCGGCTCTGCTCAAGAAGGAGAACAAGCAACGAGAGGCCACCTATGAGCGCATGCGATGGGCGACAGGTCCTCCCGAACTCGGTGGTCTGGATGACGATGAAGCTCTGGAGTACGCAATCATGCTGAGTCGTGAAGACACAAGACGGAGCGCAACTAGGCAAAATCTAGGGGTTGGAGGTTCTTCAGCTGCTGGGGACTTCGACTTGGATGCTGCCCTCGCTCAGTACGATGATGACGACCATCTTCACTCCCGAGCAAGTGATCAAGACCCAAGCCCATCTAATTCGGACGACTCCGGCGAAGGGCATGAAGGTGGAGCCGGTTCATCCTCTGCACCTTCGCCAATGTCCTCGCCCCAGTTGCGCGGACTTTCTTCTCCGTCTCGCGTCTGGGAGATCCTCAATCACGCAGGCAACGCCTCTCACTCGGTCACTCCGGACCGATGGGGTTCTGCAAGCAAAGTTCGGACGGTGACCGTCCCGAGGTCTGCCCGAGTAGCCTCCTACTCATCGGCCACTGGAGGGGCCGCCGGATCGCTTTCGTCTTCACCCTCATCGATACCTGCGCCTGGGACATCGTGGCAACAACGACTCAGTGGTGCCGTGGATGCAGAAAGGAAAGAGTGGCCGTCGGTGTCCCCTCCACCTTCGACAAGCTTGATGAGCGCCAACGGCCGTTCGCCGAGAATGGGCGCTTGGAGTCTCGGTACGAGTCAAGCCGTGTTGAGCTCTGGTATGACGGCGACCCTCTCGACTGGGGAGGCTCGCGGGAGTCGACCTTCGATGCCAACGACCACCTCGCATCGCACTGGGGACGACGAAATTCTCGATGATGACCTCCGGTTTGCTTTGGAACTATCCATGGCGGAGGAACAGTCTCGCCAAGCCATGCGAGAATAGCAGAGAAGCGCGGAAAGGCGACAAAGAACCGGTTCGTGCTGTTTCTTGATGCCTGATGCCTGATGGACGCTATGTGGGCTTGAAGAATGAACTTTCGAACGCCGGCTGGAATCGCCGTCCACCAACTGGGAGTTGGGACAGTAAAGATTCTCGGTCTTCTGTAGCTTCGTCAAATCTCGAAGAGCATTGCTGTCTCACTTCACTCTTCTTCGCGCGTCGTGTATCGATCCCGGAGACAATGTCGCGCTCTGCTTGCTGTTCCACGCTCTGAGGCGCTGAGGAGAGGGCCATCACCACCTTGCTTGTGCCTGAAAATTTCTCTCTTCACCAGGAAAGAAGAACCACCCCGACGCGACGCGACGCGTTGGCATCGGTGATTCGGCTTCCGAAAGCATCTTTCGGATCGGTGTTTCCTCATGTGGACTTGTGAGGTTGTGATTGGTGGATGGGTGGGATGCGTCATGCGGGACACCCCCTGGAAGGCGCAAGGAGGCGGTCGACGACCGTTGGAACTATTATTTGGCGGCAAGATATCAAGGAGGTTCATACACCCACTCTCTTCCCGCAAGGTAAGGCGTACAATACGCGGACACGAGTAGTGGACCGTGGGCGGCAAGGACTCGGCGGCCTTGGGCATGCACCAGAAGGATTCAGGAGGTAAAAGCACGCTCGGATGGACTCGATACCCGGCCAGTCTCACAATTTTCTTTGATCAAGTAGTGGCTCGGGGCCTCGGGCTGGTCGCGCTCCGCTCACTGAATCTCACATCTCACGTTCTGTACTCATCGACGAGTGGCCGACATCCTATTCCATGCCCCATGCGGCGTGCCTCAGACCACAGATCTCGCGTTCTTGACAACTCGGTCTACGGCTTATTTGTACGCCGTCGGTGCTGCGGCTGGGCTTGAAAGTAAGCTGGAAGCTCCCCTTGCGGATCGGTCAGCCCACCTCAGTGGTAGTGCTACTCACCTAACTCACCTCCTTATCCTTCCTCCTTTCCGTCTTTCCATCCCCTTCCCGCCCCTGTTCCTCAATTCTCACTCATCCTCTCTCCGAAAGTCCGAACCCAGCACCCACGACACAAGCAGTACTGGCCCACTTCTACTCACTACTAAGTCACTACCCAACTCTTCCCACGCAGCGGTCGATCCAGAAAGCTTCACCTGCAACCACGTCCTTAAATAATCTTCTTGTTGTCTTTCCCTGTTCCAGGCTCCAGACTCACGCATTCAGTGCGAAACAAGAAAGCTTCACAAGTCCAACACCAGGTCATCGACATTGCAGCTCTGCGAACTGCATCTGTCAACCGACCAGCGGGTTTCGAAATTATCGAGCTCACCCACGGCTTTGGGCCTGCATAGTACCGTCTGCGGTAACCTGCACCCCTGGCCAGCCTACGATATATCACCTCCCTCTATCTCTCCTCACCTTTCTTCCTCAGTTCCAGCCCAAATCCGACAAAAACGAATAGCCTACAGAGCTTATCCTTTCCGCATCATCTCCCAGTTTGCAGCCACGCTGCACTACTTCCACCATCAACCTCGCTCATTCTTGACTGAGTTGTCGGCCACCTCCTTCCTTCTCTCCTTCGCTTCTCGTCTCTGGATCCATCACTCCCAAACCTTCCAGATTTCGATAATCTCTACCTCGGGCCACAGCACGGGCACATCACCGCAAGCTCTAGCGTTTCCTTCAAAAAGGGAAGACGACGAAAGGTCAGCATTGATCGCCTCATCAGCACGGACGCGCGAAATAATTGCAGTCAGTTGCAAACTCAAGACAAGCCCTGGACAAACAACAGCGCATCCACGCCAGGGTGAAGTCGCGCTAAAGGTCTTGGTCTCTCGGTCGCGCTTGTCTGAAGTTCGTCATCGCCATCTTCAAAAAGAACGTATCGCTTCGTCCGCTGTCCCAAGTCCCCGCCCATCAAGCCTCAACCTTTGTTGCTGCTTTCCTGCTCCATCACCGTGCGGCCCTCCGAAGTCGACCTTGTTTCGACACATCATCGCCATCCGTATCTCCAAGCGCGGTGGATACGATGGCCGCAACTCGAGGGCTTCCGTCCGGATCTCTCGAAGAATACAGACATACCTTCTACAATCATGCAGACGCAAGTACATTCTCCTCATCGCACATTTCACCGCTTTCCCAAGTCCAACCGCGTAACCGCCAACAGTCACTCAGCTCGACGTCGGCACTTCCAATCTCGACCGCGTCGTCGCCGTCCGGAAGCCTTGCGCAAAGGCAGTTACGCACCCCTCAGTCTCTGAGCCAGCTTCGAAGACCGAGTGCCCCAAGTGCCATGTATCGTTCGAAATTGGATTGTAGTCCGGACGGGAGGATAGTCTACCCTCTTACCCCCTCAGACACTCGGTCCAGCTCTGCCTCGATATTTGTAGACCGGAACGGTACAGACCGAGCTTCGAGCTCAGGGACTTCGTGGCGGCTCGTTCCCGCCAATACGCGTGTCGGAACATCCAGTCTGGTCACGCCGGACTCAAGCTTCTGTGGTTCGGATTCTGCGAGTATTCAGATGATGAATTCCGCCGCCAAAACCATGGGTGGTAGAACGTCGACGCCATCGCGAAGCTCCGCCTCAGCCCATTTCTTGACATCGACACCGATTTATGATCCCATTCGTTTTTCACCTCTCCAGGCTCGGTCAGCCTCTGTGGCTTGTATCGGTAGCAGCGTGAGTTCTACCGATCTTGCTACTCTGAATTCATCGCGATCAGACGGTTTGGACTCTGCCGTGGTCCAGCATGGGGCAGGAAGGGGACTCGTTGCGTCGCTCTCAACTCAAGCCAATGCTTCAACATCACCGAGCAACTCGCGTCAGACTCTTCCAAACGAATCTGAACCAGTAAGGGGTCCATCGAAGCCGCCAAAATCGCCAGGTACAAGCCGGATCGCCAAGCTCAGAGCAGCCTGGAGTCCCAAAAACAAAATCTCCGCGCTTCCAGGCGCATCTGACAGTCAAGCAGCGAATCCTGGAAAGAAGGAGCGAGGATCGAAGACATTCTCTGGCGTTACGTCGCGATCAAAGCAACGCGTGTCGCTTGTCACTATTGGATCACCAACTCTCATGCGCTTCACAACGCTGAACGAGCATGGAGAAGTAGTCAATTACGAGCCTTCTTCGACAGGAATCGTGCCTCTCGGTAACGCCATTCCCCTCACCTCGTTACAAGCTGCGGCGAAGACTTCAGTGCAGACCGGAGTCGGTATGGATTCTGGTGGGGACACTTCTGTTGAGACGCGTATCTCGAACCAGGACGACTCCGCTTCGACGCTTTTAAACCGTCCTATCGCTAGTCTGGCTTACAGTGGCGTAGGCCTCGGTCCATCCCCAAGAACATCAGAATCGAACCTACGGAGCAAGAGGCACGCATCTGTCGAAGTTTTACCTCGGTCGATCAGCTTCGATCACTCTAGGATTTCAGGCTCCAGGGCGACAGCTCCTTCAAGCCCTCAGGCACCTGTTCGACCCCCTCTGCCTCGGTTTCGTGCGGTACGAGAAAGGTCGGCGACGCAAGGGGAGTACTCATCCCCGTTCAAGGAGTCTTATGCGCAGCCACGGGTGTCGGCGGATGGATGTATAACTCGTCCTTATCTGGGCGGAATGCTGGGTCATGGTGTTTTGGACCCGGTCGCCGAGCTGCAAGGTGCAAGCGTAGAGTCGGGAGGGGACCGCTTGCAAGCTATTCGTCAGGCACCGATATCGCTGCTGGCTCCAATGGTTATTGAGCCACGATCAATGTCTTCAACGTCAGGCTCGATAGTACGAGTCCCATCACTCACGGTGAGTCCAAGAGGCAGCTCGCTCTGTACAAGGTAAATCTGATCATGTCTTTCTGCTCTGAAAGGAGGCAAAGGTGCGAATCAATGACCACGAAGGTGACGAGGAGTCTCAGCCGTCACTTTCAAGTATGTGGAGCCAGGCCACAGACATGTCGGGCTATACAGCTTCTTCAGAGAGCGGTCGGCCTGTGCCAGATGCCCTCGGTCTCGTCCTACCCGGTTCCACACGACGTGAAGATATCATTCGCCTCGACAACGCTCCTCCTGCCGACCAGGTCTCTGACACATCTGTATCGCAGATCAGTCAAGGGACTACCACCGTGGAACATACGCCTAGCACACTCGCCACCGCATGCAGTCCTCGTTCTCCCGGTTCCGTCGGAGGGGATCACACGTTCGGATCGACTGCGCCTCGTTCTCCGGTCCATCAAAGGAAGGTCCACGTCCGTCCCCCGTCTCTTCTTGCGGAGTCGCCAAGTCTGGACCAGATTTTACCAGGCGTCGAGCTCAGCACGTATGGGACACCAATGCCAGATGCCAGTTTTGAAGACGAGATCAACGAAGCTGAGCAACGGCGAATGCAGCGAGCCCCATCGCCCTTCGGCAATAATATGCTGGGTCTTTCGGGACCGTCGATGCTACTCGACACTGGCTTCAACTTCAGGGCAGCGAGCGACTACGATGGTTCCGACGGTGCCTCACCGGTGAATTCCATGCGGCAGAATGCTGCAAACGCCGCACAAGACTCCGTACTCGGAAGCGGAGTGTCCCGAGCCTCAACAGCTTCCACAAGCACGGCCGCTCGTTTCCAACGGAAGTACATGTTCGAAAAAGTGGCGTCTCCTGAACAACATCGACTGCTCTTGGAAGAGGAAGAGTGGTCATGTCGCGGCCTGCAAGAAGAAGACGTTGGTTGCGGATTCCCTGCCCCACCTCTGGGAAAGTCGCATGGACGTCAGGCCAGCCGCTTCAGTCACTCGGAGGACTCCCAGGACGATAGCGGCGAGCAGGATTGTCCCAGTATTTACGAAGTCAGCTCGGTGGAAGGTTCAGCTGATGGGATCGATAAGGCCAGTGAAGATGAAGACGTCAACGAAGACGGTGGCCCGTATGGCTCGCAATTATTCCCGCAGAGCGGGAGCGGATGGGAAGTGGGCTCGGAGCGCGCCATATTTGGATTATACGAAGACAGCGATCAGGCGGATGGCTCAGAAGCGCAGCAGACTTCAGAGTCGAGCCCTCGCGGTGTCATCAACAATATCTCCAAGCGTGACACAGTCGAGTCACTGCTCGCTCGGGCTGCCGAACTCCTCACCGATCAAAGCGGACCTCGACTGCGCCACGGCCTGGCTGCAAGTGCCGCCGCTGCTGGAGTCGTAGAAGAAGCATTTGTAAGCGACGGTGACGAGATGGACATCGATGCCGAGCTCGTCACAGAGGGGCTTGAAGTTGACGGTCCGGTGGATCCTGTCACAGGAATGGTCTCCTACAAGTTGAAGTGGAAGATCTTGCTCCGAACCCGGAATGGCAGCAAAGCTCGACAAACGGCTGGTATCTGCAAAGTTGTCTCGGGCACGTCCAAAGTGTCGAGCCCAGCCACGCTGAACGTGTCGCTTCCCGTTACTCGAACTCCTGAGAACCGATCGCTCAGCTTCGGTGCGACGTCCCCGGGCACTGCTTCCATCCATTCGTCCGACGATGGACTGACTGTAGCTCCTGCCTTCCTATATTCGTCTCACGGATTCGCCAATCCTTTCTATCCTGGACAACGTCTACGCAGCTCGGTGGCTGAGGACGGAGACATTGCAGATGCACCTGTCCTCCAATTCCACACAGCCTCCTATCCGGCTTCCCTTTCCACAAGCGATGACGACGCGACCGCTGCTCAGGACATGCTGCACCATGCTGACGGCATGGAGCTACCTACGTCGCCCCGGTCTCCGGCATTCTGCCCCAAGCCCCTCCTCTTGGTCCAGAACACAGACGCACGCACGACGAGCACTCGGAAACGTTTCGATTCGAACGCCGAGTACACGTCCAGCCCAGCATCCAAAGCTTCAAGTGAATTCTCGCGACCCTCGATCGGCCGATCTGCGCACTCTTCGCCTGCGATGGACGCATCGGTGGGGCGTCGAAGGCAATTGAGCTACATCTCCGTTTGTCGTGGCTCGTTCGATCGACCTCGGATCCCGTCGGGCTCACGAAGTCCATACTTGTCGAGCACGCCGATGTACGTGGAGGATTCAACGGCCACGCCTCGCTCCAATATCATCTCTCAACCCGAGCATCCTCGTGATCAAACGCCATCATTGAACACAGCCAGCGGTCGATTGGCTGCGATCACCAGTGGTGGCTAGTAGGATTGGACATCCCTCCTTTCTGCCAAGTCCCATCCCCAAAACACGGGAATTTCCCATTCTTCCGAAGTACACATTCTTTTCGTTTTTCTATTTTGGGATCGTGTCGAGCGTCTCTGTGCCAACGCCGCCATTCTCACTTCTCCCCTGCCACTCTCTCTTGACAAACAAAGTGTATAAATTCCTCCCATCCACCTCCAAATATCCAAACGCTCCCTTGCTCTTCGCTGCTCGTGCATGGTGCCGATATTCCAGTCACTGCCATTACTGAGGGACACCCAGAGAACGTCGCATGAGTTGATTCTTAAATTCACTTTGGTACTACGATTACACTTCACCGTTCCCCTTCATAGTCCACAGCTTCACACCTGGCCAGGACCGCTATTTGCCTGCCGTCCCGAGAATGTTTCGCAGACTACGGGTGAGGATGTACACCGTGATCGCCTCGAACGAGTTGAGCTGTTCCGGTGTCTGGGGAACGAACCCATCGACAACCTGCGTGAGCGGGTTGCACGCTTGCTTGGCGAAGGGGTAGTACTTGGCTGCGTACGGGAGAAGCGGGGGCTCGCAGGCGACTCGAGGACCGGCCACGATGTGAACAGCTGCTTGTGTGATGATTGTCGGCGCCACCAACTGGTCTCCGAGGCCCAGACCGGGAGGGAAGGCTATGAGATGTGAGTGTTTGAAGGAAATCAATGATCAGTCATCAGCGCTTAGCCATAGAATCCTTAAGTACTTACCCAAACTGCATTTTGCGGATGAGAAGCTGCCAGCTTCCGCCTTTCCGGTGGGGGACTGCAGAGCAGCCTTGGCGACCGAGTACGTGAAGATGTTGAACAGCTGCTGACTGTGCTCAACAATAAGAAGCGGGCAGTAATCCTGCACCTTGACGTTCATAGCCATGTCACCGAAGAGGTATGAACTCTCGAGGGCTGGGCCTCCAATCTGTGCAATAGGACGATCAGCGTCCGCATTCTGAGAGCACCATGCCCAGACCCGTTCGAGACTCACCTGGGGTTGTACAATCTCGTCGGTCACCGAGTAGATACTCGTCGTGGGAACCTTGGCCGTCAAGCCTCCCGCATTGCGGAGAGCTGTCAGGTAAGCACTCAAAGTCGATTGCTGCCAGACGGAGGGTGCGATGCCGAGGGGCTGGGCGTCCAGCAAGTAGGCCAAGAACGTGCCTCTGAAGTCACCAGCAAACGACACGAACCTATCCGTCTTCTGTACAGTCGAAGGGAAGAAGGTGAGTGCCCACTGGATGATAAGATTTCTGCTCGGCCACGATGATATATTGTCATTTTGGAATGATGTCAGAGACTATGCAGGCCATATATTCATGCTTGCCTTGAACATACCCTTGGCTCCACCCGAGGACCGGAATCTTCTTGCCTGCCGCCTGATTCAGACGCGAGATGGCATTGACGACGTACTCAGCGTTAATTTGCGAGTCGTTGAGCATAAACGGAGGCGGAGATATATAGCAAGGCTGGTATCCAAGGTTGCGGGTGAGGATCTGATGAGGAGGAGAGTGTTCAGTGCTCGGCACCATGCTGGCAGATACCAGGAGGCGGAAGGGTGAAGCTTTGACCAGCGAATACTCACAACGTAGGTGGAGTCGAAACTTTCGCTGCCAGTGTTTCCGGTGCCTGATATTCGGCGAAGAGGAGTGTTATGACTGTCAGCTCGAGCGTTAATGAAGAATTTGAAGTGAAGTCGAACTCGCCTGGAACTAGCAAGATGGGATTGGATACGGCCGCGTAACCTCCCTTCGTACCGGGACACTTGATGTTGGCATCGAGCGTAGCTTGAGGAGTGACAAAGGCCGGGTCGCTAGTAGGCGGTGCGCTGACGGGAACAACGGCCGCATGGGAGACCGAGATGCTGATGGCACTGAGGACCGTCGCAAAAGAGAGAAAATGAAGACGCATATCTGAAGAAGGGAGAGATGGGTCAGCGGAAGCTTGGACGGGAATCCAAGAGGTAGTAGGTAGGGCTCTCCACTCGAATTATATACGTTTGTCGTACCAGAGTCTGTAGGCTGTCCCCCAAGCCGGCGGTCACTGCTGCAGCCACTTTGTCACTGTGCTGCTTCGGTTGCAATAAAAGAGGAGGCAGAGGAGCGTATGAGCTGTGGTCTGTAGTGGAGCTCATTATGGAGGACGGAGTGCGACGATGCGTACAGGGCTGCCGTGAATGTGTTCGAAACGAGTGATCACCAAGGCAGCATCGCAGTCTCCCATCAGCCGCCTGCTTTCCTCCAGAATTGCTCCAGAACCGAGAGTCGAGCAGGATTCATTTCAGTTGCCAAGTGTCCAAACCCTGTCTGACACTCATCTGACATGGCAAAGTCGTGAACTGTTGGAACCAGTCTCGTGAGCAATCATAGCGGCGTTCCCATTCCGGCGCGGTTGCACTCACCCGGCTCTGTAGGTGGGAGCCTGGAGCGCTGGAGGCTGGAGGCTGGAGGCTGGAGGACGAGTGACGACTGCGAGAGGCGGGAGCCAAGTCAGTAGTGAACGAAGATCAATAATAAGAAGGCACAAGGGCCAAGAGGACCAAGCAAACGCAGATGGTGGGCGCGCGCTGGGGCAGGGGGACACCGGGCACAGGCGGCGGTTATGCTTTGTGGGAGCGGTGACTGAATAATCTGCCTCAGATTTCAGGAACACAAGATCCACGGCCTGCGCAGACGGGACGCAGCACTGCAGCTGTGTTCTCTCGGGCAGTCGGACCCCGGTTTCTGCTTATCGAAATGAGGTAAAACTGTGTGGGGAACAAACAAAAGTTGATCAACTCTAGCACTCACGTGATGCGTAATGAGCGAGGAGCGAGGAGAGGACACCATACCATCGTCTGAGGAGGAGGGCCCAAAGCTAACATACAGGCATGTATCGCTGCAACGTCGTCCTGGCAGCGACGCCAGGGCCGCCCGGGAATCTCAATCAAGCCAGACCTTTCCCCTTCATGTACTCGGAGAATTTGGGCGCCCACTCATCGTGCCAGCGACTCAGAGCCGGACGCTGTAAGTGAGAAGAGAGATCCATCAGAAGGCCGCCACTGCGGGTGGTCCTGATATGCTCATCACTCACGTCTTCAATGATGTCCCGAACGTTCCACTCCATCCTCGCCCTGTGCAAAGCAAAGTCAGTCAGTGTCGCTCCTCTAAAGCCCGTCCGAGGGAGGTCAAATGAGCGGTGGACTACTCACAGATCGACCTCGCGAGGGGTCTCATTATCTGGACACAGGACGTAGAAGGAGCCTTTCTGAATCGATTGGGCGAGGAAGTCTACCGTCTCCTCGGGCGACCAGGCTCCGTCAGGCTTCGGCTTGCCTTGCTTTGTTCCGGTGAGGCCGGTCTGCACAAGATAACAGAAGGTTTGACATCATTGAGTCGCATGAGAAAGAGACGCCTAACTCTGCTATCACACTCACATGGACCCAGCCAGGGATCAAAAGCTTCACGTCGATCTGGCTGCTCTTGTCTTGTCGAAGCTCATGCGCAAGCTGTTCGGTGTAGGTCTTCACGGCGGCCTTAGACACGTTGTAAGCCGCACCGGAGCCGGGCGGAGTCGTGATTCCTGATGACAACAGGGATACAAATACTTCAGTATGTTGTGCTCAGTACACCTAGGATTCTCCTGGTGGGAGCAGTCTCTCTCACCCTGCTTGGAACCAGTGTTAATCACCAGTCCTGGTTGCCCGTGCTCCTGCATGACAGGCACGAATGCGGTGCACATGTTCTGGACTCCATAGAAGTTGATGCCGAACTGGATAAAGAGCGTGATCGCTCAGCTTTGAGATCGAGATTCGAGTGAGCGAGCATATCTGGCGCCGGGCACTCACGATACGATCCCAGCCTTCGTCCGACGATGCCTTTGTGGGACCGCCCACGCCTGCATTAGCCATCAGGAGCGTGATGTTCGACGAAGGAAACGTTCTGAAAGATCAACAGAGATTCTATCAATGACACTATACACACAAGGATTCCGAAGATTGGGAATGGCACTCAAACTCACGAAAGTACCTTCTCCCTCAGCTTTTCTAAGTCCGCCTTTTTGGAGACGTCTGTCTGCTCCGCCAAGATTTTGGCATCGCCGACGGTGCTCTTGCTGAGCTCTTCCCGGGCCCGAGAGAGAGCATCGGTGTCGATATCGGCGATGACTACAGACATGCCGTTCTTTGCCCAGAGTCTGGCGGCAGCCAGGCCAATGCCGGAAGCGCCGCCGGAGATGACTGCCACGGAACCTCGAGAGACTGTAAGGATGGGAGAATGAGCACGGGAGACGTGGGAGGCATTTAGGTGAAGTTTGGGAAGAGGAAGAACGAAGAAGGGAAGAAGGGGAGCAGGGAGGGACAGCCATCGAAATTGAGGTCAGCATGTTGTGTGATCGAATGGAGGAATTGGTCAGGGCTGCGAAGACGCACTTGCAGGATGAATGCTGGCCATGTTGAAGTACTAGGAAAGGATGAAGTGTTAGCAGTACATACGTGGGAACAAGGGAGGGACCGATGCGGGGGGAGTCAACGATAGACCTTCCAGAGACCAGCGACTATTTTATACCTGTCGAAAGTGCGAAAGCTCGCCACCCGCGAGCGGTATCCAGAAGAAGCGAAGCTGCCAGTCATCAGTGATGTAATCGTTGTTGGGGGTCGATTTGCGATACATATGTAGATGGAGGAGAGAGGTTGGCCAGGGAACATGTGCTTTACCGTGACCACACCGAAGTCCTTCACCTTTCCTCACGTCGAGTCATGTATATGGCTCAAGAAGCATCCACAGACCAAGTAAGAGGAAGCCATGGAGTGTTTCGGTGATATTGCTCAGCATGCACAGAAAAGAAAAGAGACGTTTGCCCATCCTGACGCTCTGTGTGAGAGACAGGAGCTGGGAAACGGAGTGGCATAATGCGTGTGGTACAGAGTTGCGAGAATGTGTGTGATTGGGCGGAGGAGGAGGGAGGAGGGGCGAGATGAATCAAATGTAGGTGTCGTAAGCGATGGGAGCAAGGGTCTCGGGGGCGTTGCCCTTGATGGAGATGATCCGGGACTCCCGTGGGGCTACTGGCAGACGCTTCAGCGATACCTTCTCTGTGAGACGTTGGAGGAAAAAGGGGTGAGGCGTCAGTCGTCTATCATGCGTGCATTACGCCCAGGAGGCCCTCCCTTCCCTCCGTGGCCCAGTATGAGTCCTCTTGCCTTCTCATAGCCCTTGATCTCGCGATCATGGCCTCCTCCCCCAGAGATGAACACAGATGAAAACTCACCTCCCTTCTCCTTGGCAGCCTTCTTCTTGGCGGCGTTCTCCTTGACTCGCTTCAAGAAGTCATCCCGGCACTTGGAGTGCTTGACGTGCTCGACACGCACGTTGACCCGCTTCTCCATATACCGGTTGCCGACGACCTTGTAGACAATGACACCGACAGCGCGGGGGGCGACGTTGTAGACGACACCGGTGCGGCCGTGGTAGTACTTGTGGGGCATACCCTTCTGCTCAGCGGCGTTGGCCTTGATGTCCACAATGTCTCCGACGTGGAAGGGTCGGAGGTAGGTGGAGATCCTTGGCATACCATGCTGGCGGAATGGCTGCTTGCTGTAGAAGGGAAGCGTGTAAGAAGCAATCAGTTACCCGCCATCTATGAGAGCTGGGTTGGCACCTCGAAGAGACACGCCGTCGCCGGGCCTTGATATGCATGTTCGCCCATGTCCGCATTCACGCGCCCGCCCCGCCCATGTCTGCCATCTGCCATCACGACTGGGGTGACCTCGCACTCAGGTGTGCTGACCCAGCCTGTCCTGCGTATGCTGTCCCTGAACTTAAATGCACCCTTCAGCATAACCCTCCATGCTCCACTGAATGCCATCCCGTGGGCCATCACCCAAGCATCCGTCCTCGTCCTTGTCCCAGCATATCCATCCTGGTCTACCAGCACCCGCTTCCGCCGGCGACCGCTGTATCCCGCTCCGCATCCACTGATCATTTCCGTCCCAGAGGTGCTCGAAATTCGAACGGGTGGGCGAACATGGCGACCGGCGGGTGTGTCTCCTGGAGGCTGATCTAGAAACACTTACAAGAGGTCGCGAGTGCGCGCGCGGAGACCGAATGAGTGAGGCATCTTGGGCTAAGCTTGTGTCCGTGTTACTTGCTGTGGGCTTGGTCGACGCTGGTGGAATTGTCGAGGTGTGGAAAGTGCGAAGGTTGGCAGGCGGAGAAAGTTGTGGTGTGGGAAAAACACGCGATCGGCAAAAAGGGCGAGCGATCGATCGATCAAATCAAAAATCAGACGCGGAGGAAATTTAAGATCACATGGCAGGCAGCTTCACTCGGCCGAGAAACGTTGTTCGCACTGCTGCTTCCACCATTTCCAGCCAGTCTTCTTGCCTTCCATCACCTCGACACCAGATCACAAGACCCGGGGCAGCAAGACCAGCAAGAGCAATCCACTCAACCCCCTCCCGGACGTTTTCCGCAACATAGAAAATGTGAGCATTCAGTAGCACCACAGCTGGCGATATCGATGCGGCACGGCGCTCATCCTCCTCTGTACCTTTCCTTCCCGCAGGCCCCGCGCACCACGAGTCTACAGCAAGACCTACAAGGTCCCCAAGCGCCCTTACGAGTCCGCTCGTCTCGACGCCGAGCTCAAGCTTGCCGGCGAGTACGGTCTCCGTAACAAGCGTGAGATCTGGCGTATCTCGCTCGTCCTCTCCAAGATCCGTCGTGCCGCTCGTGAGCTGCTCAAGCTCGACGACAAGGACCCCAAGCGGTTGTTCGAGGGTAACGCTATTATCCGTCGTCTCGTACGAATTGGTGTGCTCGATGAGACCCGCATGCGGTGAGTAGGGGGGGAGGCTTTGTTCGCTGTGGCTTCACCCGTAGAGGTCTGGCAACTGACCAGTTCGCGTCTTTATCATCCAGTCTCGATTACGTACTGGCCCTGAAGGTCGAGGACTTCCTTGAGCGTCGTCTGCAGACCCAGGTCTTCAAGTCCGGCCTTGCCAAGTCCATCCACCACGCACGAGTCCTCATCCGCCAACGTCACATCCGGGTCGGCAAGCAGATCGTCAACGTCCCTTCATTCGTTGTCCGTCTCGACAGCCAGAAGCACATCGACTTTGCCATCACCTCACCATACGGTGGTGGACGTGCCGGTCGTGTCCGCAGAAAGAATGAGGCCAAGAAGAACAAGGGCGAGGACGTTGAGGAGGCTGAGGAGGAGGATTAGATGCGTTTCTTTTTACCGCACCATACCATCAAATCATCTCCGCTTTCCACCATGCCCCAGGGGAGGGGGACCAATTCGGGACGCTGCCTTTTTCCCTATTCCTCGCACTGGATGCTGCACGATCCTGTCGGCTCTCTACCCCACGCCCATGTACATCATTTCTCTCTCATTTTTCATGCATGCGCATCTCTTGAACATCTGGATCATTTCGATGGAGTCGGATGGCAGGGACGCGAAGGTGGTTGAGATGAGCTGTCGCGGGCGGCCAGCGGCGTTCCTCTCCTTTATTCGCCCCGACCTCTTCTTCTGTGATTTATGTACCACCCTGCTGCGTGCGTTGATAAGCGATGAGCTCCGACTGACTTTTTGAGTGGGTAGGGTTCGCTTTTTCCCCCCCTTTTGCGCTGTCGGTAACTCAATTTTGGACCGAGGTCCGAGCAACTGGCACGCAAGACAGAGGCCTGAATGTATGCTGTTCTGAGTGAATGCTGTACGACCACACCAAGAGCGAGCGAACCGAGCGAGTGCCAATTAGGGAACAGCAGCCAGCGCAAGGCGGTCGGCCTCATCATCACTGCAAACTCCTGCCCCTCACCCACCCCTAACTTCTCTCGTTCAGGACAAGGCAGCGGCGGCTCTGATCGGGTCCTCGAAGTCTCCCATCGCTTCCCTCATCCAGGTGGCCAGCCAAGGTTAGGGATCCCTACGAAAGTCTCGCCCCCGCCGCCATGCTGAAGAAACAAGGCCGGAAAGTGCTTCGCGGTCCGCGTTCGATCCCCAACTTGCGTTTAAATGCAGGTTCGCGATCTGCCAGCGGTTCAGCTTTCGGCAACGGAGGCTCGGGAGGCAGTCCCCTGCGTCCGGCACTGCCCGCTCTCGGCTTACCCTTCCAAGGCACGGGTAACGCTGGGGACGGAGGACTCGCTTCCCCTCCACTGCATTCGGCAGGGAGCGCTGGGCCCTCCCACCTGGCGGTACCTTTCCCCGGCGAGCCCACGTCCGCCTCGCTCCGGTCCAGCAATTACTCCTCCAGCCAGGCGCCGCAGATCGCTCTGACAGAGTATGGGGGCGACTTCAGACTGGAGGCCAAGTCGTTGGGCTCTCCCGGGGGCAAAATGGCAGGCTCGTCCACTTCTCCTGCAACTCGCGCTGCAGCCCTCACCGAAGGCGATGTCTGGGGTGCCCTCTTGGGCACAAACGACGGGCCTATGGAGGCTTCCCCCAAAGCGACGAGAAAAAGCAAAGATCTCGGTCTTGGATTGGACATTCAACAAAGCGCTGGGAATAGGGAACCTCATGATGCAGACGTCAGTGAGAGTGAAGGATCGATGATTGATGATGGAGATACATCCATCAGCTCAGAGGGCTCATCGGGATACGGCCAAGCTCGTCGGCGTCGTCGTCTTCAGGCCCTAAAAGCGACCAGCGCCAGTCCGGAGAGTTTATCTGGGCCTGGCGCACCCCCTGGTGTCAAGTTCCAAAATGTGCAGGGGTCCGAATCGGCGGATTTGGGGGCGCCAATCCGCTCGGCCTCAATCGGCCGCGGAAGTTGGCGGTCAATTTCTCCTTTTGGTCCTGCGGTTGTGGTCAAGCAGCCCAACCTTAGGAAAGTGGCGAGTTCAGGATTGCGACAAGCACGGGCTATTTATGCATTGGGGATTCAACATTCACAACCGACGAGTGCAACAACGGAGGGTAAACAACGACTCCTTCCTACCGCCGGGCCACTGTCTTCGTCCTCCCACGGTCCATCAAGTCCTGATCCGAGCGAAGGATCGACACCAAACATCGCTGAGTCACAGACTCCGCGCATCCATCCGGTGCTTCGCGAGAAGCCCTCGTTCACCTCCAGCTCAGGATCGCACCGGACGGCTCGAGGTGCGGGCAGCGATGCTCACACGCTGATCTTTGGTGGAGAAGGGCCAACGGATTTGGAAGGGTTGGGCGAAGACGCCGAATTGGTTCTTCAGTACCCGGCGGAACCGCTGTTCCGCTCGAATTCGCCCGCTATTGGGTCGCCCAGTCCCGACCCGCTCGCCTCTGAGAGATTCCCCAAGGCGTTCCTTCCCTACTGGGAGCGGTCAGCGCAAAATGATCCGGCGCTGATCTTTGATGTCTTCCAGACATATTCTCAGGCCGATCCTCAAGACCAATTCGATGCGAAGCGATTGAGCCTGACGGCGGTGCCGACTAGTACGACTTCTGCGGCTACCGAGGCTCACAAGCGAAGCGATTCTGTGGAGTCTTTCTCTGCGAAGGGCAATCCGGGTTCGCCAGCTGCTGCTATGAGTCAGGGGGTCGATAACAGTCCTGCGCTGAGCATCTCAAGTGGTGATCGGAGCTCTAGGCACTTGTCAACTTCGACAACCCAGTCGAGTGTGGGAGGCGGATCAGGATCTACGCTGCCGGCTGATGACCCTCGTTTTGCGATTTGGACCATTCGAGGCCCAGACCAGCCCCCGGTGGTGTCCATCGGTGCTGATGCATTCACAGCACAGGCCCAAGAGGATCCGGTGCCAGTGGCGAGCCCGAAAGCATCGGCAAACCCTACCTCTCGGTTCAGCATTCGGGTACCTGCGACGCCAGAAACACCAGGGCGTGAGCGGACTCGCACCTTTGCTCAACCTTCACCTTTCGCCGGTGCCGGGGATTCTTCCGACGTCGCCACGCCCGTAGCTGCTGCCACCGAACAGCGCCGGAAACAGAATCGCACAAGCAATATGCGCGAAGATGTGCTCTTGCCCCTGGACCGGCCCACCTTGCTCGCCGCCACGAAGAGTCGATTGGTCGCAGAGCTCACGTCCGAGATTGATGGCCGTCTGCTCACCGACTTCTTCTTCACGTTCCGGCTATACATGACACCGTACGAGCTTTTCCGCCTTCTCAGTCTCAGGTTCCAGTGGGCGCTGGGTGCGCCTTGCTCCCCTCATGACGAGGCTAGGCGTCGGATCGTTAGGGTCCGGACATATACGGTTCTCAAATATTGGCTCAACAATCTCTTCGAGTACGATTTCCTGAGCGACGGTATCTTGCGGAGCGAGCTCACGAAGTGGCTCAATGCCATTGCGAAAGATCCCATTCTCAGCGACCGGCCTGCCGATTTGGCGATAGTCAAGAGCTTGAAGAAGACGGTGCGGGAACTGAAACAGCGATTTTCTCGCTCTGGTGTCGGGGGATTGTTGGTGGGAGAACCGGGGGTGATGCCGGCATCAGAGAGCGTCGAGGCTGCAAGCTTGCCTGTAGACACTGCCACGAACGTGTCTACCAAGGCAAGCGAGAGAGGCTCAATCCCAATTAGGTCTCCAAGAGTTCAGGACGACGTGGACCTGGTACTTACGGCGGACGACAAGAAGGACGCAGAAACAGAAGTGGATCTGCCAGAGAGCACTGCCCCCAGCCGGGTCAACTCGCTCGCGCGTACCGGCCGTCTCCGCAGCGGTAGCGAGAGTCTAGCTCCATCGTGGCTCGAGCAACGCCGCACGTCTGAGCAAGACCAGGATCGTCCCGACCTGACTGTTCAGCCATTCGTCACGGCACCTTTTACCGTCTTCGACGACACTGCCGAAGCCGCTACTTTCCAACCACGGTCCATGGAATTTGGCAACATACCTGCTGAGGAATCGACGCCCAAGGCTTCCATGGTCATGCAGCCAGCGTCTGCGGTTTCCAACCCACTCAGCAAGGCGTTTTCGAACACTGTCACTCGTCTCACGAAGATTGGGCGAGCTTTGGGTAGCCGTAGCACGCTCACTGTTCCGTTTTCGAGCGAGAGCGGGGTCTCTACAAACGAGCAAGATTCTGTGGAGCTGACGGACCTCCTGGCAGACCCCCGGCAACTCCAGTCCTTCATTGACGCCATTCGCAATGCCCAGAGTGCCTCAATCGTGCAGCCACAGCTCGAATCCACTGCTGAGGTTGCTGAGCCCACGAATAGCCCTCGGACGAGCTTCCAGGGCAATGCGCAGGCGGAGTCGGAGTCGTCCCAGTCGGACAGCACGAATCTGGATGACACACCGGGCCTGAGTGAGGCATCGCAGTCAACTCCTGCCAGCTCGATCAAGCATCGAGATTCCATCTCGGGAGAGTCAGTACTTGAGGATCGCCGCGATTCAGCGTCTGCGCTCGGTCTAGGCTTGGGCTTTGACGCTCAAGAGAAGGCCGCTGTGGACATTGTACCGAACGCGGCGTTCTCTGGTGTCCCGCTGCCATCGTCTACCAATGATGCGCTTCATCGATACACGTCGAACCAGACGCTGCGTACTGTGGGCAGCGCGGAACATCCTCGCAGTTCCGGTCTTGCACCTGCACCCGCCCTTCGAGACTTCGCCAGCTACACAGCAGCTATGGAAGGACCCAACATCGTTCAGATCGATGATATTGATCTCTCCAGCGATGAAGACGACGGAGTTGTCCGTAGGGCACTGCGTCGTCTCCCTGGCGCCCGTGACTTGAAGACGACCAACAACATTCGCGATTTGGCAGCTGCCGATGGACGGCAGAGTTTCGATTCCTTCTCGATGATGTCTGGTCATGGTCCCATGCATGCCTCGTACAACTCCAAACCGACGTCACTTGTCGGATCACAGAGGTCCGGGAGCTTTTACGATCAGCCGTTTGGTCTGGCTGCGCCAACGTTCCCGGACAAGATTGGCACAGTCACGACTGAACTGTTGGATCCGGATGAGGCACTTGCGGGTTACGAGCTCGTCAAGGGCTTCAAGTTGGACATGGTGGAGAGTGACGATGAGGAGCCGGGGGACGTGGAAGCTGCACTGCGACGGCTCGAGGGTATAATTGACGAGGAGAAGCAGCGGGAAAAGGCTCGGCGTGTCGAACAGATGTTCAAAGATTCACAGCTCCGCATTGCAGCCAGGGAGCGCATGTCCAAGCGTGCCACGGTTGCCATCTTGAGCGAGGAAACCATGCGCGACTCGGCGATCTCGCAAGCGCCGTCTAGGTTGGGCAGCATCGCTGACTCGGTGGATGGCGAAGCTCTTTCCATCCGTCGCTCGGTCGATGGTTCGATCTACCGATCCGAGCTTGGTGGGCCTGAGATTGTTGAGCCCGACACCCCTCAGTCTGACGATGACATGCCAGAATCGCCCAAGGCGAAGATGCGGACATATGCAGAGCAGCGTTCGCCCTTCCTTCGCAGCCGGCCTCCGCTTGCCTCGCCGAAGGCACCTCGGCCGCCGCTGCCAGCCGGCGCAGCCGCCCGTGCTGCTCGACCTCTTACATTCGGCGCCGTACCTGGTGTGGATCTGCTCCGACCCTCTGGTCGAACTACTCGTCAAGGTCGTGTGCTTATGACCAACAATGGCGCGGCCGGAGCTTCCAGCAGCGCGCTTTCAGCCGCTAGTGTTGCCGCCAGCACTATATCGATCCCACGGCCCCAGCTGAACCTGCCGGTGATGCATCATTCGTTCCTGCTCAACTCGACACCGGACATCATTGCGCAGCAATTCACGCTGATCGAGGCAGAGCTGTTCAAGGCGGTGATGTGGGACGAGCTGGTCAGTGGGCGATGGAAGGAGCGGACGCTGGAGGCGCTTGACTGGGAGACGTTCTTCCAGCGTACGGGGCGCCGAAAAGCGGAGTGCATCGCTTTGGGCAAAGCTTATAAGGAGCGTGCTGTGGATGCGATCATTGCGCGGTTCAACTTGATGTGTGGTTGGGTCGCGAGTGAGGTGGTGTTGACGCAGAACATTGAGATGCGGGCGAAGCTATTGTCAAAGCTGATTCGCGTTGCATGGGTGAGTGGATCCGCTTTTCGGGACGCGATTTGTACTTGAAACTGACGTAGTCCACTTTTTCTTTTACAGAAATGCTACGAACAACACAACCACGCGACCTTGACGCAAATCCTTCTGGGGTTGCAGTTCCCTGCGGTGGAACGACTGCACAAGACGTGGGCTCGCTTGCCGGCTAAGCAGCGACGGATCTTCAAGGATTTGAAGACGTTCACCTCTCCGAGTCGAAACTTCATGTACATGCGAGCAGCGATCCAGGCTAAGGTCACCGAGCTGGGCATGGTGGAGTTGATGATGACGACGGGGATGTCTACTTCTTCGACGCGAAATCCGTTCTCGCTGGCACCCTTCATCGCGCCTCCGATTGGCGGTGGAGATGCTGGCAAGTCAAGGAGGGTCGAACCGGTGGTTGAAGGTTTCGTTCCCTTCTTTGGTGAGTCTACTATGTCCGCTGCTTTGGATAAAGACGAATCAAACTTTCTGACTTATCTCTGGTCTCCTCAGGTTTGTTCACGAGCACGCTGGCTTCAGCCGACGCTCTGCCTACCTTCATCGACCCGTCGGCGCCTTCGTGTCCTGTCGACATGGACCGCGATACCGGCGAACTGCGCTCGCTTGCGAATCCGAGTGCATTCGATCACTTGCCGCCTCTGCCGGCCTCGATTCGAGTCGAGCCTCTGGTCAACCTGTTCAAGTCTCGCGCGCTGGCACTGACGGTGAAGACAATTGTTGCCTTCCAGGAGCGAGCTGCGTTGTACTCGTTCGAGGCGAATCGGAACCTGTATGTGAAGTGCCTCAAGGTTCGGACGCTTCAGGGTCATCAGTTGGCAAGGTGAGTCTCGTGTCTCTTGAAGCATGTTACGAGTTGTGGGAGAAAGCTGACCAGGCTATTTCTTTGGAACCGGCAGTCTGTCCTCCTTCGTAGAGCCCTAAATCTATCTTCCCATCATCCATCGAGCAATGCTTACCGTCAAGCTCAGGATCTCTCCCGCCCTCGTCTACGTCGTCAATCCCACCCAGCAGAACACTATTTACAAGACTTCATTTTCCTGTTTCCTTTTTCCCCTCTCGCCGCCGCCGCATTTGCAATCATCACGACTTCGCCTTACCGAAACACCACTCATCCCAAGGCGTGCCCTTGTTTATAACCCATCTGCCTCCTGTCTTCCCCCTGTCCACCACAATCATCCCTCCCCGAATCTGAGTTTCCTTTCCCCCTTTTTGGAGGGCGATTCTATATGTCACGTGATGAGCGTGAGGTTGAACCCTGCTTGCCTCGCTTGGAGAAGGCAACTCCGCATGGGGATCTGGCTCGCTGGCTTTGGATCGACTCGAATCTCGAACTTGCATGACCCGAACTTCTTGACTCTGTTTCGATAGCCAAGAGCAAGGAACTTGTGAGACGTACGTGCGCGCAGGAAGCAGACGAGAGGAAGAGGCAGGTGAGTCGTCCTGGCTGATCACTGCACTCACTCCGACACCCGACAGCTGGTGACCGAGGCAGGGAGGAAACGCTGACAGCCCATAATCACATCCTGCAGGCCATCCTTCCCACTTTGCCAGGATCCAACCACTTACTTATCTTCGACACTTCGCCTTCTGACTATCATGGCGTCGATTCCCAGCGCAGAAGTTTTGTCGCTATCAGCAGGGATCGAGAGCAAAGTGCGCCTGGACGACGCAGAACAGCATTTAACATCGATCTCCCTCCAGAACGAGGACGAGGACGAGCAGCATACAACAGACGACATTACTCCCAGTGCCAGCGCGATACAGCCGCTCTCTGGACATCTCGACGAGGACGAGGAGTTTGACGACATTCATATAGACGACGTGTCTTCTGCGCCTTCTTCCTCTGTCACAGCACGGACCGCTCCAGTGCTCTCACCGCCCCAGTGGCAGCAAAGGCTAGGTGCCATCTCTCCCAAGTCACCCACCGTCGCTCTCGTCCAGCCCTCCTCCGATACGATCGGTACTCCTGTGACGAAGCGGTCGTCTTTGCTTACTCACGGTGACAGCAGCAGCAACAACAGCGGGCGGGTCACAGCGGCAGCGGCAGAGCTCATCCCTGAAGAACACACCCCTCGCACAAACGGCGGCGAGAAGGAGCGCTCAATTCTTCCGGGCGACGCAACCCCCACTGCAGCAAAAGCAGCGGAGATTGCAGCGGAGTCAGCACAGCCCGACCCTTCCCGTCTGTCGGTCGACTCAGCCTCACAGCAGCCGTCCGCATCAGGATCCTCATCACCTTCCACGTCCCGACGTCCCCTCTTCTGGGGTCTACTCAAAAACTCTATTGTATCTTCGACCACACCATCGCCTGCCACGACATCAACTTCGACCCCCGCAGCTGAAAATTCTTCTTCGTCTGCGACGCCCAATTCCGAAACCTCATCTTCCTCTCATCTCCCACGACTCTCCCTCGGCTCAAACGCCATGGCCGTCTCATCTGCTGGTACAGGTCGAGACAGCGCCAATTCCAGCAACAGCGGTCGCAACTCGCTCGCGCCCAGCTTCTTCGGCCAGCCGACTTCACCCTCTTCACCAGGTCTCATGAGCAGCTTGGGACCGAGCACGCACACAACTCCAGAGCCACTTTCTCGCAAAGCTTCGGCTTTCTCTCCCTTTGCGACTATCATGTCCAATCTGCGCACCCGCAGCTCAAATGCGACCTCGACCACATCATCGAACGCACAGAACGATGACATTGATGGGAGATCCCGTCTACCGCGACGCGACTTGGACGAGGATCAGTTGGCGGAGGACATCATGCGCTTTGCCGACGCTCGGCACGTTCTCAGGACCGAAAACAGTCCAGATGAGCTCCGGCAGCTTGGCTTGCGGCTGGAAGAGGCGTGGCGGGAAAAGGTGAGAAACAGTTGTTACTTTCATCAAGGCAGGACATTGAGCGATTATCTGACGCATGCTCTCTTCCTTTCCCCGTTCACCCCATCTAACTAGCTTGCCGAATTGAACGCCCTCCGCGCCAAATTAGAGGCTGCGCAAGACACTGTCTCCGATCTTGAAGACGAGAATGGCAACTTGCGCACGCAGCTCGGCCTGCTATCCGAACAAGTAGCCGCGCGGGAATCCGATCTGGAAGACTTCCAACGGCTGACCATTGGTCAGATCGAAGCTCAGCGCTCACTCTGGGAAGAAGAAGGCCGCGAGGAACGAGAGAACTTGCAGTTCTCCCTCGCCCAAGCCAAGCGAAACACCCTCGAACAAAAATCCATCAATGCTCAGCTCCGTCTCGTCATCTTGGGAACTCTCCAGGGTCGACTCGATGGCCTTACCGACTGGCTTGTCAAACAGAATGATGGGGAAACGCGGCGGACGAGTAAGCGGATGAGTGCTCAGATCGGGAGGAGAAGGGACTCTCTCAAGTCGATGATGCTGAAGATGCGTCCTGTTGGGGAAGATGCTGAGGTGGAAGCCGAGGGGCATGGTACCAATACCTCCACGCCTCTGATGCGTCAGCAGACGTTCGAGACGCCGGATTTGGCAAGCGAGGCGGATGTGGCGCATTCAGCAGGGATGGCATCTTCTGCCATGGACGAGGTCAGCAGCACAACGAGCGGTAAAGCGCCAGGCGGGTCCTGGTCGCCTAAGCGAAGTGCCGATGGAGCGGAAGATGACGATCACGAGAACGAAGGCACGCCGAGGATCGAGGAGGATGATGATGATGCAGACGAAGACGCCGACAATCTGTTCGATATCGAAGATGTGCTCTTCAACTTGCCGACTTCTCCCTCGGTTCCTGGGCGTCGGACGACGATGCTGTTCAACGAGCCGCTTAACCTGGATCAGCTTCGGCGGATGGGCTTCTTCAAGGATCAGAACGGTTTTGTTCAAGATGGGTCTGAGGATGCTTCTCTCGGCGGTGTGGACGGATTTATTTCATCCTCAGCATCATTTGAAAAGGGTAGCGGTGCAGTGCGCTCGTCATCGGCCGGCGGACACCTCAGTCCAGCGCAATTCGCACTCAGCCCGACTTCGACTAGCGGGGGGGACGGATTTGGCGCCTTGTCACCCCGCAGTGCTGCGGCCGGCGGCGGCGGACACTCTCAACAGCGTCTCCTCTTGCTCATCGAGAAGCTCCAGACGGACAACGAACTGGCCGAGGCTGCCCGGCTGGAAAATGTGATGCTTCAGAAGCGGCTGGATGAGGAGCAGCGTCGAGCCAGTGCTCTGGAGGAAGCTCTTGTACAGACTAAGATCCGGTTGGAGCAGACGGAGGCGGCTGTCAGTGATCTGTTCGGCGGTGAGGGGGAAGAAGGGGACGGTTATGACGGTCGGAGCGAGGAGGGAGTGCCGCATGGCCTGAAGTCTGGGGCACAGACAGGCTTGGGTCTGGTCACGGGAGGTGGGATATTGGAACACGGCAAGAACAAGGTTGTGCCTGTGGCATGAGATACCGATTCTATGCAATCGCTTCCACTACTTATGAGTCCATCCTTTTCGACCAGCACATTTCTTTTTGCCATTCGTGTAAGCTTCCTTTCATATTCTTCTCTCCACCAGCAGTAAATTCATTGCCCTCATTCATCAATCATCATCGAATCACTGAAGCTTTGCTCCTGGCCAGAACAGTTCGCGGTGCAGGGAAAACGATCGCAATCATTTGTTCAAGTATGTTGTGATTCGAAAGGCAAATAGTTCCGGAAGCAAGTACAAAAGGATGACAGGGGTCGAGGGACCAAAGGCAGGTATGGGGAGAGATCGGAAGGGAATGAATGTGGGTGCAGGTCGGAGCTGAGGCTGTTCTTTCCCTATTCTAGATTTGTGACGCGCAGCGGTGAGGGCTTCTTCCGCTTGGCTGGTTTTGGATCTTGCTCGTCCTCTTTTCGCGGCCTTCTTGCCTTCTCCTCCTCCTCCGGTTGTGGTGTCTGGGAGTTCGGATTTGGACTGGCAAACGCCCCGTTCGCATCCCAGGGGAACAAGGGTGAATTGAACGTCACGGGCGTCGCGGGGGGTCGGATCTGCTGCTGCTGCTGTGCCAAATTCGATGAGGCTGACGTCGTTGTAGGCTGGTCACGTCCCGCCAGTACAGGTCCCGCGAGCAAGGAGACGAAGTGTCGAGCTACGCCGTAACGAAAGCCTGCACCGATGCCAGCCAAACTCGGTGTTCGCTGGACGCCGTTTCCGCCAGAATGTTTGTTTGGTAGTGATGATGATGCGCCGACGGGAGTAAGATGGTCGGCGTCAAGGGCTCGCGGAGGGGGAATGGGAAAGACGGCATTTCGCAACGTTTCCATCGCCTCGCTGGTTGCACCTTCATGTCTTGAGTTGAGCGAGGCAGTCGGGCCGGAGGTGGCACTCCCGCTGAACGGTGAACCGATGCGGTCATTCTGAGCCATGACCTCGGACATCGTTGGAAGGAAGGGCGATGTTGCCGACATGGTGGGTGAAGAAGCAGTCCGCAAGTTCCGTAGAAGACGGGACGTCTTGTTGGAGATGGTACCCAAGCTTCTTGACGTTGGAGAAGATGACGAAGCAAGGATGGCCGAGTCGTCCTTGGACATGATTGGTGAGCCAGCGCTCGCAATTGATCTTCCCCTGTGCATGGCCGAGAGGAAAGGATAGGAGATATGCGAGACTCTGCTCTGTCCCGAAACCGATCCACGGTCGTCGCTAGAAATACTACGTTCCATACCTGGCCGATCGCCCATCTCAGCGTCAGGTAGCAATGTGCTCGCTCTGCTTGCCCTTGAGCTTGGCTGTTCCGCAACAGTGATGTAGTCGCTGCCCGAATGATCGTTCGACCCTGACGACGAGGAGAGCGTACTCGTCCGGGTACCAAGAGACCCAATTGGCGGTACCGGTACCCGCTTCTGAGCAGGGACACCGGTAGACTGTCCCAATGGTTGGGCGAGATTGCTGAGCTCTTGCATCCGAGTCCTCGGCGATACCTCAAGCTCTGGTAGCAGCGGTAATGATCCGCGTCGGTCAGAGATGCTGAGTCCGCGAGGAACCGCCCGGATGGTCGAGACGATGGATCGAGCCTTGACTGGAAGAGGTGGTAGATCATCCCTCTTCGAAAAACGATCATCGAAGGGAGAAACGTCGCCCTTCTCAAGATCCCATGGTTTCGAGTCACGCATTTCTCTTCTCCGCCGTTGAGACCACATCTGGGCGAGAGCACCGGATGAGTTCGTGTATCGGTCGCGGTCTTCATCACCGTGTGTCGATGCTTGATCGGCTCCATCACGTTGCTGGTCTTTCCTTTGACGGTACGCGTACGTGCCAAGAACGACGACTAAGGCAGCCCCGGCGAAGGTACCAAGGACTATGGCAGCGACATGTCTGCGCGGGTGCGGCTGGCTGTCTTCTTCCCCTGATGGAGGTGGGCTGGTAGTCTTCGTCGGTGCGGCTGTCGCTGAGGAGGATGAAGCTGATCTGGACGGGAATGGTCGCGGGGTGAATGTCGAACTTGGGACAGGATGTGTGGCCGGTGCATCAGGAGCAAGCGCATTCCCGGTCAGGGGGTTGGATTGCTGCACAGGCGGCTCAGCCAGTGGCGCCGTACTTGGAAGAGAAGCAGACGGTGCCGCGTCCGCTGTGTCGGGACTGGGCTTGAAAGGTGATTTTGAGCCAGGTACAGGGCCATCTGCAGCTGACCCCTTTGCGAAGGCCGGGTTTACAAGTGGATTCGGACCCCATGCTGGGATCTGAGCTCCAGTTCCACCAGAGGACGGCTGAACTACTGGTGTACCTCCCTGTTGAGCAGGGATTGCAGCGCTGGACTCGTGACCGAGACCTGATACCCAATCGTGAAAGCTTTGAGGGGATCTACCATCAGCTGAGGCCTCTAGGCTGAAGAACTGAACTGGAGCCAGGACATTTTGGACGGGCTTTGCCTTGGGTTCGTGGGTACCTGGCAGAGCGCCGAGCCCCATACCTTGCCCCATACCTTGTACCTGCGAGTCTACGTTGACGGCAAAGACACCGGCTTCTGTCTTTCCGTTCACCTGGGTATGGCTACCGTAGAAATAAATCCAATGTGGACTTGTCTTGTTGAGATGAGCAGCAGGGTGTGGGTCGACCGCAAGGAGTGGAGGAAGCGGGCTAAGAATGGAAGAGGACCCAGCAATGCCGATCGTCGCATTCTTGTTTCGCGGCAATTTGTCGAGCCCTGTCAAACTGGTCTGATTGGCCGTTTCGTTGCGGCGGTGGATCTGTCAAATCATGAAGAGTCAAGGTTTTGAGCAAATCAATGCAAGTATGGTAATACTTGAGGGTAACTTACGAGCTCTAGCGTCATCTCAAGAGATCTTTTCTCCTGACCATGTGACCGCGTCCGAGATCGATCCACTCCATATCGTCCCTGAGCTCGCCCAGATCCGCCCACCTGATGGTAGCCGTGCGGTTGGGTTGGGAACGAGGAAACCAGTCTCCGCTGCGCAAGGTCCCCGGTCTTAAAGCTGGCATCAAGTCCTCGTGACATCCCAGGAGACCCAAGCCAATCGCTGTCGAGCAGGACTCTGGACGAGCTCTCGTCGAGGGACACTCTTCTTGTAGAATCTCTACGTCGGAGGAGGGTGAAGCGGTCTGTCGCATCGTAGGAAAGACGTACGGAGCTGATAGGCGGGGGGAGGGCGCCCATAGAGGAGCCGGCGATCGTGCTTGGAGAGAAGTTCTTGGACGAGAGGCTTTTGTCGGCAATTTGGACTTGGGTGTGGGCTTGTGCCTGCGCAATGTGCTCCATTTTTGACGGAAGAGCACGAGCAGTGTGAGTGAAGACAGAGAGGACGATGACAGCGATGGCGCTGAGCCTGAGGAAGGTTGCAGACTTGTGTGCACGGAAGAGCGAATGTGTCGGGAGGGCTTCTTTGACTTTTGAATGGCTCGCACCAGGACTGCTCTGGTAGCATGCGAGAGGGACAAGCGGTGAGGGCTCGACTCGCTGAATCCGGTCCGTCCTTGATGAAGCGCTGGAGACCGACAATGACCCGATTTTGTCAGTGTTGGTGAACGAAGGGTCGGGAAAAGTCTGTCGGCCTCGCCAGATACGCCCAGGACGTTGGCCAGATCGTACGTAGTGAGGCTCCGTACACGACGGTCCTGCTGCATCACGCTCGGTGTAGGGGTTGAAAGCGGATCCTGACATCTCATGCTGTGAGTAGCGAATGTTGGGCTATTGGTTGGAAAGCGGGCCAGCGCGAAGAATGATGAAAGGAAGAGGTCGGGGAAGATACTGCCACAGGTAGCGTCTCTTTGACCGTCGAGGTCGAGAGGTGACGAATTCGGCAGGTGTGGGAGTGGTTGAAATGTGAGCGCCGTCAAGGCGTCTAGGTGGAAAGCAAAGCAGAGCGGTGATTAGATCAGTGAGTTGGAGAAAGACTCGACTGCTCAAGAAATCAAGGAGATGGATAGAAAGATGATGGTGGTGGGAAAGGAGGAGTCGGAGGGCAAGGGTAGACGGGAAGGAGGATAAGTGGGCTTCAGAAAGACAGGGAACGAGAAGGTCAGCAAATGCGAACACAGACTCAATCTACTGCAATAGTCAGCCGCTCAGGACCCAGGAACCGCCAGAGAGTGCTTCTCTTTTGCTCTTCCAAGTACAGAGACATCCAATCAATTGGTCAGGGATGTTGAAGATCGTCGATTCGACCCGCAGCCAGTCAGCGCTTGATGATACCTGCGCGAATGGCCTTGCTGCTCTGCGGACGGACCTTCAGAGAAGGACAAAGCGATACGTCTCCTATGGCACCTTATACAGTAGTCGTAAGCCGGTACGCTACGCAGCATCAGCTAATGGTGCTACTCTGGATGAGCGGACGGGCGAAGAGAGAGGCGAGGGTGTTCCAGCTCAGAGAGAGGCAGTCGCCGTCTTGATTCTCATTGCCCGTGTACTTGAAGCTTGATTCGTCGCGGACTTCAGCAGCGGTACGCAGCCATAGCTGCGACGGTTGCCTGACATGGTAGCGGTCCTTCCTCCTGCCTGCGGCCTTTCCAACGTCCTCTCACGGGCGTCCTCCTTCCCCCGATGAGCGATGACAGCACTCCATCGGCGCGGTCGTCGTCGTCCGGCTTCCCCTGACGCATGAGTGCGGGCTCGAAAAGTGGTTCGATGCGAGCCCGGCACATATGTATGCACGAAGGATGCGCGCGAGCCTCCTTCTCAGCACGCATTCTCCAGTACAAGATCCTGTTCCCATCGTCCACGTATCCCCACTCCCTCTCGACACCGCACCCTCTCCCCCGAGCTGAAGAGTAACAGAGAAAGAAAGAAGCATGTCGTCAACCACTCCGCTGTTCAGCATCGAGCCTCTCGCTCCCTCCAAGTACTTGCCTGGCGTCGACGGCGCTGAGGATCCCATCAGCAAGATCTCAGCGCAGCTTATCGAGGAAGCCTTCGACATAATCGCCTCGACGGACGCGTGGTCTAAAGGCAAGGTCATCTATGCTAAGAACGGTCCCGCTGACGGCGGACCTGTTCAGACACGGAACAAGAAGAGCGGCATGAGCGGCAGAGCGGGAAAGTGTAGCTGGCACATGCGCCAATCGGTGAGTAGTATGCTCTCTTATGCGTCGGTATCGTCTTGGAAGATGTGCTGAATGATTTGCCTCCTTGTGGATCTTCAGGTACACCCCATCACTGGCAGCGGGCTCAGCTACGATGACTTCAGGAATGGCCTGCTCATCGACCATGCCTCCAACGAGATGATGTACATCCCGAGCCTCGTCAGCACAAAGGATATCCAGATTCTGCAAGGTGGCCTGGCGAGCGTCATCCTCAACGAGTACCAGCTGCCCATAGTCACTGCTGTAAGTCGAAATGGACTGGCCATAGAACTTAGAAGTATCGAGACTGATTCCTCTCCATCTTCACTTAATAGGACCGTGACTTCCTTGAGCTCCTCATCACGGTAGATCTCCCACCCCACGCTGCGCCCTTCTCACCCGCGCACCGCGCCCTGATCGTGGAATCCCAACAGCAGAAGCCGCTCCAAATCGACCCATCTCCACCCTCCAGCGCCACGGAGGCGGGCGGCCTCCGTTCTTTCCTCATCGTCCAGGTACCTGTCTTCCACCCCGACGCCCCTGAGAAGAAGGGCTACGTTCGCGGCGCATATGCAAGTGTCGAAGCAGTGTACGAAGCAAGCGGGCCCACTGGCACCGAGACAGTCTGGAAGTGAGTTACACACTTCTTTCTCTCCTCCGATCGCAGCCGTGCTTACCATTGTGCTTGTCTTTTTTTCCAGGATGGCATCGCAGTCTGACGCCCGCGGATCTATCCCAAACTTCTTGAGCGAAAGCAGTCTGCCTGGAAAGATCTCAGAGGTAAGCATGCCTCCATACTTCCCTGATGCGCGCTCAGGATAATCCCACTGATTCCTTCCGTAACACTACAAACAGGACGTCCCTGAGTTCGTCCACTGGGCGAAGGCGCGCAAACAGGCGTGAACCCTCTTCTCTCTCCCAGTCCGCTCTCGACAGCTGGTCCGCAGTTTTTCTCTTTCAAGCCACCCCCTCACTAATCACGTCGTCGCCCTCACTGGAGTCATCAAGAACAGCATGGATCCCCTCTTAAGCGTTCGCAACCTCGACGGACCCTGCCAGTGACCTTCCTGTTCGTCTTCCTCTCCCGAATCAACTTATACCATTCGCATTCCAATTTCAGACAGGTATGGATGCAGCGTTATGATTTGGTTGAAGCCCCCCTCGAACTGAGAGAGAGACTTGGAGATGAGTTGTACGGCAAGAGACTTGGGAGAGTGGGAGAATGCTAGACGGAGTTGCACTCTTCCGTCTCTGAAGCAGGGGCAGAAAAACAGGAGCATTGAAAGAAGTGGTGTCGAGCCCTGGAGTGCTGGTCCCGAAGCTTGGTGAAGAAGTGGTGAAGGATGGCTGGTGCGGAGGGGCGCTTTTTTTGAGACACTGGAGGGGATGGGAAGAGACCGCTCTCCAGCACCATATTTGAGAAATCCGAAGGATAGAAAGGAAGAGAAACAGGAACAGAAAAGTAGTGGTGTATGAAAGCATCCTGTAGAATGAGTCGATGATTGAAGATCTGTATAGCGGAAACAGTTGAGAGGGCGTCGAATTTTCGTGATGGATGTCGTACAGAATCCGAATATCGGGAAGGGACACGTCGCGATCTCGCAGTGGGCTAGGCCACATGCGTAGGAAGGAGGTCCCAGAGCGGATTGAGAAGCCGTGAATGTCGATGAGGAAAAGGAACCCGAGAACCAAGAAAAATGCCGTCGCTCGTAGAAGGGACCTCAAGGTCGCTTCAGTAGGAGGTGAAATTCGAAGATGCTTGATGCGCTGGCCAGAAGCCGCTTGAAATGCCGGCATTGGAGCCGTCCCATGAGGTGAGATAGTCCCAGATCCGGTCATGCTCACCACCGTCAGCAAGGCCTGGGTAGTGATAGAATGTATCAAAAGCGCGGAAATGGTCAGAAAACAATTTTGATCTGGATACGTGTGGATCGGTCATAGCCTGTACTCACCACCTTCTGTGGGCATGGCACCATCCATCTCTGCCGCTGGGAGAGTCCAATTGGCATCGTCCAGGAACGCTTCTCCAGGAGGCGCCATTCGCACTGCATTCGAGTTCCCAGCATTTCTACCGCCAGCAGACGCTCGATCAGACTGCACATAGCTCGTAGGCATGGTGTGTCCACCAGAGACGTGTCTTTGCTGATGCGGCGCCCTCATCATTGTCGGTCCGACACTACTGGGGCCCGCCGCAGCAATCGAGCTCGTGCTCGGCGCCACAGTACCGAATGGAAACGGTGGTCTTCCATCATATGGGAACTTCACCCCGGCCATGTTCAGCCCGCTCACAGTGCCCATGTCATAACCCAAGAAGGGTGGGCCGAGGCCTGACGCGTTTGAAGCGGCTGCCATCCCAGGACCCGCACTGTTGACGGCGGCGTTCATATCGATGCCTCCGTTCGAGAGATCGCCTGAGGTATCAGCTCCGAGGCCTGGCGTAGATAGTGCAGTAATGGGGGCAGACGCTGATTGATTCAGCCCAAAGGGATCTCCAGTCGGCGTACTCGGTATTGCCAGGGCATTGAGCCCGCCGGCCCACGCTTCGATAGAGTCGACGTTGATCGGATGGGGGTGAGGATGAGTTTGCGGGTGACCGGGAGTCAATGTGCTCGCTTCGGGCGTTCCGAGCGGCAAAGAGGAGAAAGCCATTGAGGGGAACGATGGCACTGCTTGGCTCGTGAAGGGTCTTGCGGGCGAGTGGGTCATCGTGCTTGACAGCATGGCAGATGAGGGCAACAATCTGTTGGACCCAAGACTATTCCTCTCTGCTTTGCGATCCCTGCCTTCCGCCATCGTTGGCATGACGATGGCGTTGCTTGACGCTGATGCCATCTCGCCTCGCGGCCGCATTCGTATGGCGGCAGCATCAGAGACAGAGCGGAGCCGATTCGGAGAGGAAGCACGTGGTGGATCCTTGCTCTTCTTGTTCTCTTCGACTTGCTCCTTGGAAGGCGGGTCCCAGAGAGCGAGGACGGAGGTGAGATACTTGGCGTACGGTACCGCGGCTCCGTTGCGGTGTTGAGGAGTCTTGCCCGCATTGCTCAATGTCTTGATGAGCTCGCGTACGGCAGTGATAGCCTCATCGCGGTTCACCCACGGATGCTTGCTCTTGTCCCTGTTCAGCAGACGAAGTAGTGACACAGCAGCGTAGACGGCCATGACGATGATGTGGTTGGGGGCATACATGAGCTTGGCTTCGCCGAGCTGAAGCGTGATCTTGATGAGCTCCAAGGCAGCAGTCCAGCAGTCCTTGTAAACGCTGGAGGATACCGTCTCGTGCTTTTCGAGTGATTGCAGCACAAAACTGTTGAGATGCAGCCAAGAGTGCTGATGATACAGTTTGGACAACGGTGTCCAATGGGTCGAGAACGGACCTAAGTCTGCAGACTCCGGCTCGACATTGTTGCTGGTTTCGCTCCAAGAATCACGCCAGCGGACAAGATCTGTGTTCGCACCGTGCCGCAAAAATTCGAGGTAGCTGAGCGCTGAAGAATCCTTGTCAAGGGATAGATGCTCTTTCGCCAGGTGCGAGTCAAGCTCTGTCGAATGCCGCGCTATCGTGCGTCGCAGACGGATCATGCTGACGACCACTGTGTCAAATGGCAGTGCAAAGTCCTGGGTATGCCAGTCAGCCGATGCCTCGGGCATAAGTAGATCATCCGAGATCGTCCATGGTCGACCGGTCTGGGCAGACATAATCCGATCGCACAGGAATAGGTTGCACCACAGCCTCTCGCGATTGCGCACGCGTCGCCGGACTTGCTCCTTGGATTTGACCGACTCTTTAGGGTTGATACGGCGGTTGACACCAATCTCTGTGGCAATTCGGATCGCAAATCCGAGGTATTGCCACGAGCGGTCATCCGCGAGGGAGCGCGTCGGCTTGTGGAACATGGCCAAGATGATGAATGCCTGCGAGATCTCAACGGACTTGTAGCCGCCGGCCAAGATCAGGGGCAGTTGCTTGCCCAACCACAAGTGCTCAAGCGACACAGCAAGGGCAGCGTCTCGGTTTGTGTCCACGAACCGAGCAGCAAGACTGATGATGACTGTGGTGAGGAACGCAGACCGTGATCGCACGTAGTTGACCGAATGAAGGAAGGGGTCAAAGACCAGCAAGAGGGGATTGATGTTGTTGAAGAATCTGGAAAACAGTAAATCGGACAAATTTGGAGTTAGCCCAATCAGTACGTTACGGAAGGAAAACCCGAGAAAAAGGAGTCACTTACACGTCGAAGAGCCGTTCCACCTCGGTAATGTCAAGGTATCCCTTCACCACGGGATCTTCCGATTCCGGGTCGACGTCGAGCTTCTGATGATACAAGCTGACGTTGAAGTAACCGCGCTTGAATCCATCGTCGTCCGACTCGTCGTCGTTCATATTCGGCAAGATCTCGTCCTTCCCGTCGTCCTGCAACCTTGTCTGAACCGTCAACTTCGACCGACTGCTCATGTCCGTAAAGCCCGCGGTGCTCTTCTTCTTCTTCATCCGGTCCTTCTCCTTCTTCTTTTCATCTTTCTGACGCTTGCGTCGACCGAAGATGTCATGCGGTGAGAGATCGACACGATCGAAGCTGATGCAACTCTTCGGCTGCTTCTTGAACGGAAGCCCTGAGCGCGGCAGCATGGGAGGAGGCAAGAACTCGCCATCGCCGGCCGGGCATGGGGATGGGACGTTGCTGGGACCAGCAGAAGGCTTCATCGCTGGCGTCAAACCACCAGCGACAGTATGGGCCTTGCCGCCACGAACTCCGATCCCAGGAAGCAAGTGCAGACTTTGGAAGGGAACTCCAGAGCCGCTGGACACTGAGCCGCCCTTCGCCCGACGCGCCTGAGCTCGGCCGTCCTTGTACTCCCAGTGGTCCCGTTGGATGGGTGAAGGGAACACGCCGGCCGACGGGGTTCCTTCCTTCGGTGTTTCGAGCGAAAGCGAGAACCGACGTCGACGAATGGGGGGCGACATGGCAGGTGAGATGCTTGGGTCATCCGCCGTAGCCTTGTTCGCCGACGTCACGACCGCAGCAGCATTCTGAACCCGGTCAGGTGTACGTACGTCCTTGGAAGCATCCTCCGTTGTCTTTACGGCAATAAGCGATGCAGGCGCGGCACCTTCGGAATTCATCGATACGTTGCCCGCTCCGGATGTGGAAACTTCATTGACCGCAGGAATGTTCGAAGATGCAGGAGCTTTCGAGGCGTCCGCAGCTTTGGAGTCTGAGCTCTCGTCGATATCCATCTTATCCTCGACAGCTCCAGATTCCTTAGCCAGTGCTGCGCTTGCCGCAACAGGGTTCGAAGGTTTGGCCGTGTTCGCGCCACCATCAGTTTTGCCGTCCACTTTGCCCTGAATGCCCGCTGCCGTTTCCTTGCCCGCTTTACCATCCATCGCAGCATCAAGAGTCCGCAAATTCTCGGCAGTGACAGCACCATGTCGGCTGTCCTTCCGGAGCGGTTCAGGCTGAGAGAACGTCATCCGAGTGTCTTCCCCAACCATCTCGCCCGGGGCCTCTTGGCGTAACAGATCCGCGGGTCGAATAGGCGACGGCTGACTCATGCTGTGCTGGACTGGCGAGTGCGAACCCTTACCCACAACACTAGTCCGCCTCGTATCCGACAAGATACTCCGCCTGACTCCCAGACCCGTATGAGCACCCTCGCGCTCGTCCATTGCCCCTTTGTCTGAGCCTGTAGATCGCGATGCAGACGACTCAAAGCTAAGACCGGGTCGACGAGGGAACTGACTCCGTCTCTCGTCCCCGTCTGCAGCGGGGCCTCCATCATCATCATGTACACTCCCATTCGCGCTTCCACCAACGCTCCGAGCCGGCCTGATCGGACCCAAGCCGTTCGGATTGAAAGTTGACGACGAGCCTGGACGTCCCGGGCCTGAATCGGACCCAATGGCCGAATCCGACATCGACGAAGGCAAGGGCGGGGGACCTGAGCGGTAAACAGACAGGTCCAATCCGCCTGGTCGCATAAACCTCCGCTGCGGTCCTACGAGCGCAGCCACGTTAGAACTCAACGGACGCGGACCAAGCACCCAACTGGGGTCGTCCGTAAGTGTGCGCGGATATCGGAACATCCTCTTCGCGGGGGGACCGATAGTCACCGACGCTGCCACGGAAGTCGAAGCCGAGGTCGATGCAGGCGGGTTACGTACAAGCGAAGGGAGCGATCCGAGATCCAATCCACGATTGCGAGGCGATGGGAACGAGCGGATGATGGACGGGTTCGAATTGCGCGAAGACCGGTAGAAGTCCAGTGAGACATCGCGCTTCGAGGGTCCCTCCACGAAGGGAAGTTCAGGTCGCGCGTCCGAGCTGCTCGTGGGTTGCTCATCAGCACTTTTGTTGCCTTCAGCTCCAGCTCCAGCGCTGGACACAGGCTTGTGAGCCTCGTCGCGTCGCACGCAAAGCAAACCCATCGTCTCGGCCGCATGTCGATACTGCTCGCCCGAGTCCATCGCAGCTGCCGCTCCGGAGGCATGTGCAAGTAGACGAAGCGGATTGGACAATACATGATCGTCAGCTTGAAGGTTGTCGTCTTCTTCAGATAGAACGTCATCGTCGTCATCATCATCATCGTCTTCGTCATCGTCTTCATCATCGTCATCGTCCTCCTCCTCCTCTCCACCTGTCCCTTCCTCGCCCTCTCCACGCTCTTGATCGGGCCCAGCCCCTTCTCTATCTTCTTCCATCTCCTCTCCGTCCTCATTCTCTTCATCAATCGCTCGCGAAGACCTATCGCCCACATTCCCTTCCATTCGAGCGCGCTTGATACTCGGACCCAGCCCACCGGACCCACTGCCAGATTCATTCGACAAGGACCGCAGACGCGATGCCGGCCCGTTCCCAGCGCCTCCATCGGCATTCATCAAAATGCCAACCATTCCACCGGGAGACTGATGAGCCATTCCGCCGCCGACAGAGTTGTCCGCCTTGAGTGCTGAAGGTCGATTCGCCCCCCTCGCCCCGTGCACAAAAGGCGGCATGGGGCCAACAGCGCCCATTGGACCGGGCCCCACCTGGGACACCGGATGGACTTTCCGACCACTCATGTGCAACTGCGACGAATGGTGCTGCATACCAGCGCCTTGCTGTTGCTGTTGCTGTTGGCTCTGTTCATACCCAGGAAACGCGTCGTAAACCTGCCCAAAGGACTGACTCCGCCCATGGACACCCTCAGCCATTCCAGAGCTGTAGGGATTCCGGCCCGCAGAGTACATCACATCACCGAACGAACCTGACCGAGTTGGCCCGCTCGTCCCCACGTGCAACGCCGCACCGGGACCCGCACCCGCCATTCGAGCCTGACCGCCACTTTCAAAACCTTGAAAGCTACCGTGTTGTCGCGGAGGCGGAGGAGGCATCATACCGGGTGTTGCGGCCTGCGTGCTCATGTTGCCACCCGGATGAGACATCTGAGAAGACGGATGACCCACTTGCGCATGATTGTGTTGAGGAGCATTGGACGGCGCAGTAGGTGTTGAGGGCTGCGGCGGGAAGGTGAACTGGTTCGGATAACCTGGCATACCCGGCAACGGCGCAGATGCAATACCACTCCGCGAATTCGGAGCATATCCCTTCTGGGGTTGAAGCACAGAGGGAGAGTTGGGAGGCACGGAGGAGAAATTCGTAGAGCCGAACGGCGCAATTGGAGACATGGTAGACGACATCGCGCTGCCGTCACCACCAGGCCCACGCTGATGTTGGCTATGATGCATCGAATGCGTTCCGACAGAATGATGAGAAGGGTGAGGAGGTTGGGAAGGAATAGTGATGTGTCCAGGCCCATGAGTCGCCGTCGGCGCCGCCGCCGAATTCGGACCCGAAAACCCAGTACCACCTCCATGTGCAGATTGTGGCTGCACAGACCCCGGCTTCCCAGAAAGCATCTGCTGAACAGCCTGTTGTTGTTGATGCTGCTGCGTCTGTTGAACCAGCACATTGTGAATGCGCTGTACAGCTGCCGCAGCGGCAGCAATCTGGCTCGGATCGTAAGACGCTTGTTGCATTTGTTCCTGCAGACGCCTTTGCCAGTCTACGGCCGGACCGGACTGAGAACCCGGCGGGACGCCGAGCGCGGTTGAGGAAGCCAGCGTCGGATCCGACTGTTGCTGAGCAGCTTGATAGATCGGCATCAGGAGACGCTGTCGATCATAGTCAAGATGCGAATACGCATTCATAAAGCTGTTGGGGTCCAACATGCCAACACTGTCCAGGACTGACAGATCGGGCACAGACGTGCTGGCGGACGACAGAGGCTGTTGATGTCCTAACGAAGTCTGGTCCGTGTAGGCAGCTATCCCCACATTCATACCGGGAAGCGTCACAGGCGCTCCGGAGCCGTTATTTTGATGCATCATATTGTTGCCCTGTTGCGACCGATTGCCTGGTCCAGCATTGTTCGGGCCGCCTCCTCCAGACGAAGATGAAGAGGATGAGTACCAGAGCAGGGAGTTGGCGGCAAGGGCCACCTCTTCAGGACTTGCATGTCGGCCGGGCTGACCGTGCTGGCCCGAAGACAGAGGCGGAAGCATCTTGGACGTCGGCGACGCAGGTCCAAAAGTTGGTGGCGATGCCGAACCGCGTCTCGACCCGGTACGAGAGGCAGTTCCGGAGCCCGAGGCTGAAGCCGAGAGCGACGTTCGCTCGAGCAACGCCGGAGGCACAAGAACTGTTGTTGACCCTGCCCTTCGATTGCGCTGGTTTGCTGCGCTGGTGCTTCCAACAGTCGAACCTCGAGACGGAGCTGGACTAGGCGCTCGAGCGAGATGGGCAGATTGAAAGTTGGGTGAGGAATTGCTCATTGCGTCTGAGTGGTTTGTAAAAAGCGCAGGACCGGTAGGACGGAAGTCGGTACTGTTGCGCTTTCGCTTTTTCCCCGCGGCAGCTCCCCCTGCGAGTTGGTGTGCCGCCGCCGTTGCGTGAGCATTTGGACCGGAGAACTGACCAGGCATGGCGGCACCTGCCGGCATCGAGTGCCTTGCCTTGGAAGAGCCAGGTGGATGCGCTTTTGAAGCAGCACCAGCAGCAGATGCGCCACTCTTGTTCGCTCTGGGTCCACTCGATTTCGGTTGGGTGGGCGGTTTGTGGGTGTTTGAGGGGCCAGCATGGGAGGAGGACAATGCTGCCAGCGGCAGTGAATCGTTTTCATCCTCCTGATCCGAGCTACCAGGGTCGCCTTCGTTGGCTCCTTCTTTTTTAGGGGTGCGGTTGTTCAACCGACCAGGTTTCCGGCCGCGCTGATGTTTGTAGAAGAGACAAGGCTTCTGCGCTTTGAGACAGCGTGAACAGGGAACCTGTCCGTCCGTCGGCGAGGAGCATTTGATCTTGGCCTGAGGAACAGAAAAGGAGACAAGGTGAGCATGGCAGCCTAACAATTAGACACGTGTATGCGTGCGCAGGCCGCGACCGTTTCCTACAATTGCACACTCACCTGTCTGCAGTTGTCGCATGCAATGCGAGCACCTTGTTTGACTTCAACGCCTCCTGGTCCATCGACGAGGATGCGCGCGGCCCTCTGGGCCTCGGTTTCTTGACCGTTCATTGCCAAAGGGCGGCGACTGCGTAGTGAGGTCGAGAAGAGGTTGCTGCTGCGCACGCCAATGAGGGCTTCGGGTTGGTCGCTACGAAGGAGAGCAGGAAAACTGCAAGGGAAGCAAGATCAGCGCTGTGCGCAGTTTCGGCGGCTATGTGCGGGAAGACTGACCTCCTTTATGCAGTAGCTGCTAGTAAGAGAAGTCGCAACGGGGGAGAGATCGAGCGGCGACTTTTCTTGATATGGAGCCGTAAAATGCGGCAAGGGTTGTGCGCAGATGTATCGCCAGTACCTGCGCCGGTGTGTAAGCGTGGAGGTTTCCAGGGGCGATGAGACGCAGTCTGTGCGGTTGTGCGCGAGGGGCCTGGGGCGAAAAAAGAGGCCGTCTCACTTTCGGTTTCTGGACTTCTTTACTCGGAGGCCTCGTTGAGCGCGAATGAGAGCTTGAGACGAGAGAAGAACAAAGAAGTTCATCGAAATGTGAAAACGTGAGATGAGATGAGAAGTTGAGGTTAACCTAGAATTTCTCTCAGCGCACTGACTTGACTCAACCACTCACCCAATCGTTCTTCTCCTTTAAGATTAGCCCGTTGACCTACAGAACGCCTTCAGACGATGGCAGTCTAGATAGTTTGGAAAGAGTATCGAAGGGCCACCTTCAAGTTTTGACGTTCGCGCGTCCTCCGAGACTGAGATCGAGATCGAGACCGAGGTCGATGTCGAGATCGAAAGTGTTTCGAACGAACGGTGTCTGCGTTTCGCGCAGCAAGGAAGGATGATAGCGTGGCGCAGCTGGCTGACGGGAGATTCCGCCCTGAGCGAAGAGGCGCGAGCAGCTGTACTTGCGTGCCTGACTCTTCTGGCCGTGAGATGGCCTCGAGCCTTTCGCTGTGTGTTGCGGGGGCCCGGAGATGAGACAGAGAGACGCCCGATTCCTTCTGGTCGGTGTTTGAGGCGAGTCTTCCTTTGTCGACCGCGCACGCCAACAAGAGATGGAGAGCTGGAGGTCGAGGTGGGATGGGTTGTGGATGATGGTAAGGAGAGAGAAGGGTGGATGTATGCGCATGTATCCGCACGATAATCGATCCTCGCTCCTTCTTGCTCGATTTCCGGGTGAGCGCGAAGCAAAGCTTTAGCGATTACAAACTTCGCCCACACAACAAACAAAACAACAACCTCACAAGTCATATTCCACCATCAGTACAAGCTTTGTAATTCATCCGCAGACAAAAGGGCGGCAAGCTTTTTCCGCGTAGTCGCGTCCCAAAAGCGTGGACGCGTCGCCTTGTTGGCCGCGTCTCCTCCCACCTTGTGGACTGCTCAGCTCTTAGCCAGACAGCATCAGCGCAGGTCCTCCATCGCCTGCTCTCAACCTCCTTCCCAGCAGCATGAAGCATGGAAGTCTTCGTTTGTAAGCGGTGGTGGAGAGAGTGGCTAGTCCTTACGGCCGATTGCACTCGTTTAAGAGGCCGAAACCCTCATCTCATTTTGAAAAGTTTAATGTCAAGACCAAAACCTTATGTGCGTAGTCCATCGACACCCATCACGTTCCCAACTCCATCCTGTCCATCGCAACCTCATCGTCAGAATATATATGTAATGCTGAGCAACGAAGCACTCAAGCTTCAGAGCTACAACTTACAAGGCATGCTTGCCTGCGCTCGAGGCAATGCAATCTCCCGCTCTGACTCCCGCTCCCAGCTTCGATCTTCTCGATACTCGACATGCATCAAGCATCAGCGCATCAGCTCACTACTCACTACTCGGCCAATGCATGTCACTTATCGCCATCTGCAGGGCAGCCAGTAAAGTGATCTGCAAGAGCGTCGTACTGTCGGCGCGGGAGTTTACGGAAGAGCGAGTCCCAAGATCCCATACATGCTGCTGGCCGCTGGCCCCTGCGCTGTAATTGTAGTGGCCTCATGCTGCATGCAAGGCAAATCCTTATTCTCTTGTGCTCATTCTCCCTCATAGCTCCCCAGCCTCGGCGCCTCAGCGCCTCAGCGCCTCAGCGCTCCGCAATGTCCGTGGGATCGCCTCAGCAGCCAGCAGCGTAGCGCCGAAAGTGTGGGGGGGGGGGGGCTCCCATTCTCGGGCAGCACGAGATGAAAGACGGCGGCCATCAAAGGGACGAGAAGAAGGAGGCCGGAAGTCGATTTTGCTCGGGAAGGTTCAATATGGGCACGGTGGTACGTTAGGATGTTAACGTAAGTGGTTGGCGAGGCGGCGTAGGTCAGCTCAGGCGCTCAGGGTCCCTGCCTCCAAAGATCGAAGCGGCAGCGGAGAGGCAAGCGGAGAGGCAAGCGGAGAGGCAAGTGGCGAGCAGCAGAGAACCAGCGGTAGGGCAGAAGCAAATACAAGAAAGACGCCGGCATGAGTGATTGGGGGACCTTTTTTTAAAGTGGGACGAGGGCGCAGCGCGCAGCGGGGAGGCGCTCGCTGAACGCAGCTCCAGCAGCATGTCCGAAGAGATCCCAGGCTGTGGTTCCCCAATCCCCAATCGTCCGCGCTGCATTACCCGCGGGAGTGTCACAGACTCACAGATCACTGCCTCACGCCTGCCGCCTGACCGTGACCAGTCTGCGGCGCCTTGCAAGGCTCAGCCCGTGCCTGTCGCTGGCCTCCCCGTGTTCTGACCGTGGGATCTGTCCGCCGATGTACATATGTAGATCGTATGTAATATGTAGATCTCTTCTCGGCGTTGCGCTGGTGGTTCCTGGTGCCTGGCGTTCATACAGGTCGTGTGACAACTGACGGTGCCCCTTCCCCGTCCCCAGCGAGGCAGTGACGCTCGTCGGGAAACTGCTGTGCTCATTCTCTGCCCATGCTCTTCACCGCCCTACCTTGGCGCAGCCGTCGTTTCAAAAGAAGTGTCAAGGGAATAGTCCAACTGTGTGCATTCGCAACGACGGTACAGATGAACCTCCGGCATCAAGCGCGATGACTTGGAAGTTGGAATATGGAGGATGGAGGGATCCCGTATCCGCCCGGCCTTCCTATCTACTCGGTCCAACTCCCTCACCTCCCACCGCCTCTCACACAGCTCGGAAGATCGGACCTCAACAATCCCGCCCCTTCCCCTCCGCGGCCTATGGGTCGTGTCTGTGGCCCGAGCTGGACAAAATCACCGACTCAGCGATCGACTGCGAGTCGACATTCCTCGCATCTTCGTATGTCCCCGACGCTCCGTGCTCCATCAAGTTGAACGGAGCACTGATCTCCCTTCGTTCTCCTCCTTGCCCCATAGCACCATGGCTCCTCTCCGTATGCCGAAGGCCACCGCTAAGGTCTTCCTGTCGCCGTACCGGAGTATGGTTGGTACCCGTCAAGTAAGCCTCGAACGTAGGATGGCTCAGATGACCAGCCCTGCCCAGTCCGGTTCCTAAGGAAGGCGTCGATGTCCCGAAGGACCCAGCAGAACCCTCCGTACCTGCCCTGTCGGCGCTCTCCCGACCAAATGCACTTCTGGAGTTTCTCAGCGCAACACTCTTTCGCGACTCGATTGTTTGCCCGTGCTCGTCAGTCGAACCCTCGGGGCTTCTACGACCAAAAGTGGACGCTCGACGAAGTTGGACGCTGATACAGTCCGTACTCGGTCGAGGAGGCGTGGGTGACATCGCACTCTCGTTGTCGCTCCAGTGTTTGCTGATGTCGATATGAAGTTGATTGTGGCGGAGGTCGTTGCTCACCACCTGCTGCTGCTTCGACGATGAAGTGCTAGCAGACATCCTGTGCCCCTGGCCCTGACGTATCTCTGACTCACCAACTATCCCCCCAAATGTGTGACCAGCCCCAACCATCCGATCGTCATGCGGCAATCCAAGCAGCGCAGAAGAATCCTTCCGACCCGGGCTCGAAGAAGGGTTTAGATCGCGCATCGACCTGCCGGGAAACGCATGTGAAGGGGCCATAGAGCTCGTGCTACCCTTTGAGAGCGAAGAAGAAAGCATAGCGCTCGACGGTGCTGCCGAAGATGCCGGAGCGCGCGGGTAGTCCGAGTCGATTTGCGACGAAGGGATGCCTCCCTCTGGAATATCGTTCCAAACCGGCCCGTTACCGCTCGCAAAACCATGAGAGGGCGGAACGATGACCCCACTCAGTCGGGGATAAGCAGCGCGAGCAGAGGGTTCGATTGGGACGGGGTCGTCTCCAAGGTTGGTCTTGTGTCGACTCTCCGAGCTGGAACTGCGTTTCACGTTTTGGGGAGGAGGAGCACCAAGACCTTTCGTCCACGACGTCCCTCTCATCGGACTCGAAGACATCTCTCGATCAATCTGCCCAATTCGGACGGGCTCCGAATCGACGTAAAATCGGCTGTGTTGGCTACCGCTCTGACTCCCGCTGATCCCCGAGTCGAGCTTGGAACAACTGCCCGTGCTAGGGAAGTCAATCATCGCACTAGGCTGCATAGGAGATCCAGGACGACGCCCATTGATGGCAGTTGAATGGGCAGCTTCGTTTTCTGGCGCTTCGTGTATGGTTACCACCTCGTCCACAGTGAATGAGACGGGAGGCATGTTCTTGTGCTGTAGTCCGCCGCTACCGTTGCGTCGCTTGGTGAGATGGAAAGTGTTCATGTTCGGAGTGGCGGCATCTTCGAGATCTTCCTCCGGGTCGAGTGCTCCCCACCCTTTCGCCGTCAACAGGAGTCGAGAAGAGATGATCGTGTGCGCGCAGAATGCGATTGGCGAGGCTGCGGACGGAAGCTTTGGTGTCAGATTTGGCATCCCCAGTCTGCTTGATGCTGGAACTTACGTAGATGAGAATAAATCGGAGAAGTGACTGTCAACTCCGTCACAAGACAAGCGATGTTGAAGGCACAAGAGACAGAAAACTGCAGCGTGGTGAAGGGGGCATAGGTTCATCAGAAGCAAGATTTCCAAATCGATATCCCACGCTCAACACTCACGTAGAAGATGTTCGAAAGCCAGATGAATCGATGAGTTCGGTTACTCGTCGACTTCTTGCCCTTCTTGCTCTGCATGCTGTGCAGCTTCCACCAGGTCCCCAGTAGCGTCATCGCGTCGAACAGAAGATTGCAACCCCACGCAATGGAGCCGTACCACGGGACAGCATGCGGTGCACATTGACCGCCGTGCTTCCAACGTAAATTGGCAGGAATTTCGTATGCCTCCATCCCCAAGTCGATCACGATCCAGGCGACGATGTTGGCCACAAACATGAGGTAGTAGCATGCCATGATATACGGGTGACCGGCGAAGATGATGTGCAGCCGCATAAGGAAGATGCTCGATGCTACGGCGACTAGGGCGGTGTACAGCGAGTAGATGGTCACGATGGCTGACTTGCAATTGGGAGGTGATCCGAAGCTGTGTAGCGGAAACGAAATCTAAAATATTCAGGACACGACTTGGGTTACCATTGGATCTAGTCGCAGGACTGAACACTCACAGGAAAACCAGCGTGATGCCAATCGCGGCAATCACAAGATACCTTACCAGGACGACGGCCAATCGGGCAGGCATGACTGCAGAATGGGATACAGAGTAGTGAGCATACAAGGGGGTAAGACATACGCTGGAGTTTCAGCAGTACGAGGGTTGAAAGTCGCGCTGAACACTCACTCTTGCCCTGTAACAACGCCCTCCACGTCCTCATCTCAGCCTGCGAAAGCACAAGTCCGTCAGCACACTCCAATAAGAGCAAATTCAGCAGGTACGCGACCACTCACCCCCCATAATAGAACGTGCTCCCACAAGATGATGACCGTCGCTGAAATCGTAGTCATGTACAGCACGAGAAGTTGCTGACGAACTTCTTGATACTGGTCGAACTGATCCGGCGTCATAGCCGCCAGCGTATGCTGAAGATCCAGCGGTTCTGTCGGACCTGCAGACATCGAAGTTGACTTGATGGGTGGCTGGAGGTTTCGCGGCTGTGTACTGTGTGCTGTGTGCTGCGTGCTGCGTCTCTGTCGACGGGAGGGGGAAACCCTGCTGAGAAGGAACCTGGAGAAAAGAAAGAACGGATTGGGTGACAGTCGAGAAAGACGAGTTCGACGGAACGCTGAAGGTCGACGATGACACGACGATGAGAGCTGGTAGGAGACCGAAAGAGATGGGGAACGGGGAGAAGGAAATCTGAGAGTTCAGCGGAAGAAAGGTCCGCCGTCTTTCATACAGAATCGGCATGCACAGAAGCAAAGCACCTACGTGTAAAAGAGAAGAGCGACAAGGGCACAGTCCTCTTCCTCACCCGGGCGAGAAGTTAGCAATCTCAATCAAAGGACTGGAGCTGTCAAATAATCAGCACAACGATATGTAAATGAGAGCGACCGGACCGGAGCGAAAGACTTGGAGACTTGCCTCATCCCTCTCGCGGCACCCATCCCGCAAACACCGCTGCGCATGTGGAGTATAGCTGAAGTAGCTCTCCACAGCGCGGGCCGCGGAAACGCACAGCAGGTAAACCCCCCGAAATGAGATGAGGTGGAAAGTCCAGTCCCCACCGAAGGCGTTGAGGAAGTGAGAACGATCCGCTTTGACTGATGATCCATGGCGCTCGGTGATCGGTCTGTGCTTTTGAGGAGTGATTTCTGAGAAGGTAGGCGGTTTGGAATGAGAAAGATCAAAGGGAAGACGATGTCAGCACAGTTCGTAAGTCAGCCAGGCCGCAACGCCCAAAATGGCTCGCGATTCCGACGCAGTGGAACAAGCATGCGATTGTCACGACCTTCACAAATCCCATTCCATCCGGGACAATCCTTTCGCCGCGATAAAACCGGAACGAAGCTGACTGCATGGCTGTACATATGAGTTGCCAAAAGAATGAGGTTTGCGGATGATACTTGCCAGCCTTATCACGGGGGCCAATCACAACCGGCTCTTGAAGATCCGAGCATCGACCAATTCGCCCACCTCTCCCAGCAAATGTCTGCGAACATAAGGATTCGCCAACACGCGTTCCGGATCCACTTGCTCCCTCACAGCGAGCCAATCGTCCAGATGAGGGTACATAGCCCTCACCTCGTCCTTCCCACAGCTATGCGTCTTGGCCCAATGAGGTCGTCCACCAAAATACCTCAACAGACGCTCATACCGACGGAAGAGCACGCGGTACCGCACTGGTAGGTTATAAGGTCGGAACTGGATGATGCCGATGTAGCACGTCTTTCGACCCGTTGCTGGTGAGAGGAAGATGCCATCCGCGTCCGTGAAGCGGATCTCGATGGGGAAATGAACTCGCGCGCCGTCCTGTTGAGATTCTTCCTCGGCGAGCCACTCGCGCATAGCTCGGATGCACGGTGCAGCGAAGTCGTATGGGAGGGCCCACTCGTCTGTATATTGAGGGAACAGACAGTCCATGTTGAGGACTCTCCATGATGTGTCGACGATGTGGCCATGTGCGTGCTTGGAATTCAATGGAGGTAGAGAATCGTTACCGCCGGGGACAAGGCTGAGCTCCGTCGGGCGCTGTTGGCCCCTGGAGGTCTTCGCTGCCGAGAGACCCGCCTTGAAGCCTTGTTGCTGAAGATTTGACGCAGCCTCCTCCAAGAATGCGGGTCGCTGAGGCACAGCGGGCGGGAGTGCTCCCCCAGACTGCTCTGCGACATGTTGTTCGTGCTCCTCCACTGGCAGACGCAAGAGAATCCCCGCCTTCACCTCGTCCGGGATGGCAGGATGTGTGAGTCGGAACACCAGGCGTGCGACTGGGATGGGCAGCGTCGATGTAAAGCGTGACAGGTATAGCAGGAGCTGCGTCAGATGGTAGCCCACCAGCCTGTGGTGCAGTCGCTGAGTGAGAGGGGTCGGTGTTGCGGGCTAGATTGACGCGGCAGAAGGGGTCAGTTTCCGCTCTGAGGCCAAGGAGAAAGAGAGCTACTCACCTGTTCAGTAGGCTCGGCTCGCATGACAGTACACATGTGTGACTGCGGGAACCACATTATTCTCGTGTGCTTGGCGCTAGTAACCACTCCCTCCAACGTGCTTTGCGCCCGAACCGTTTCGTAATCGAGCTCAGGGTCGTTGTCCCACACAGGTGCGATGTCCGCCGCCCCTGACCCATAATGGGTCACAGCTCTTCTCCTCGCCTCGTCCAGCTCCTGCTTCCCCTCCACAGCGTCGAGCGGCCAGAGTTGACGAATGTTCTTGCTCGACTTTGATCGTGAAGAGGGTGCCAAGCGGAAGGGCGAGGGAGGTAGAGCCTTGTCCAGCGCAATCAATCTCCCTATACTGAGGGTCCCTCCGCTTCCCGAGCCAACGTAGAGCGCCTTCTCTGGCCTTTCATCTGTTTCCAACTGCTGGAGCGCTTTCTTTTGCAGCGATGACGAGGGTTCCCTCCCAAAGATGGAATCGAAGGGAACTTCTTCCCAGGCCTGCTTTAGCCGGAAGGCGGGGGCGACTGCGATCTTCACGCTTACGATGATACCTGTTGCGCCCAGTCCACAGAGCGTCGCGTTGAAGAGCTCCGGCCGCAGATCCCGACTGCATTTGACCAACTGAGCTCCAGGTGTACCGGAACTGGAAGAAGAAGAAGAAGCAGCATCTGAAGCGCCTCCGATACCGCTGAGGGGCAGCACAACGGATATTTCGCGCACGCTGGCACTGATGACGGGGAGGTTGATACCTGTGCCGTGGGAGGCGGTCGAGATGAGTCCGCCAAGGGTCTGTTCGCTGATGGAACCTACGTTGGACAGGGCAAGTGAGGGGGAATGTGCTGCGAGACGGTCGTGGATGTCGGAGATGTAAGTGCCAGCGAGGAAGGTCGCAGTCAACTGGTCCGCATCGATCTGGAGGGAAGCAGGGACAGGAAACATTAGTCAGTTCAGAAGTTCCCTTGCTGAAGCAGCTTCTAGCGCGTCGTGTGGGACACATACCTCCAGTGCGCCTTTGAGCTCCTCAACGCGCAGAGCCCAATCTTTGGTAAAAGGTAGATCACTAGGACTGTGCGCACGACCGACAGCCCGAAGCTGTACCCGCCTGCGCCGTGCGAGCTCGACGACGTCCAAACAGTGCTGAGCCGTACGAGGCTGGTAGACTCTCGCCGGTGTTGCATGGAACGTACCGCCCCAATTGCGGAAGCGAGTTTTGGACGAGGAGGCGGGTATGAGGATGCGCGCGCAGCGTTGCTCGAGTTCCTCGGTGGAGATGTGGCCGACGGGTGTTGTGTTCATGGCTGTGGTGTTGAGCTTGTGGTCTGTGAAGGTGGAGAGCATCTGAGCAGAACTTCCAGCGCTCATCGCGGCCACTTAGCTTCTTTGGCTGCCGGAGCGGGGACTTGAAGGGATGAAGGGTCAAGCTGCCTGCTCGAGGGATCACTGTAGTTGTAGCTGCTGAAGATGGAGCTGAGCGTCGTTCCTCAAGTCAGCCAGATGATGCTGCTGATGCTGAGAGCTGCCATGGTCAGCGTCCTTCCTCGGACTTAAGAAGATGGTCAGAGAACGGGCAAAGAACGGGAGCGAGCAAGAAGATCGTAGCGAGAGGGTCGTCAGGCAGAGAGGCAAGCGGCATGAAGCATGAAGCCAGTGTCTGAGATCCGAAAAAGCGACGAAGAGGATATGATTACTGCTGCTGTTGTGACCCGCCGTCCTGCGATGATGATGATGATGATGCTGCCGGTGCATTACCCTGCACAACCTCAGGCGTACCCTCCGCAGCCATCCGTCTCCTCGCCTGCGCCAACAACCCCTTCTTCCCAGCCGGCCCCTCCTTCCCCGACCCTCTCCTCCCTCTAGGAACATGCTTAGCATTAGCCGAGTTACCCTTCCCAGCCGCCGCTTGCGTCTCTGCCCGGACAATAGCCTCGATCCGTACCCGCTCCCGATCTTCGGCTGCCATGAGCTGCTGTGAGCGCAATCTACGTGCTGAACCGGCGTCGACACCGCCTACGAGCTCAACGAAGCGGAAGCGTTTGCGGGCGGAGAGGGGTGGGCATGCTTCTGCGATGACGTGGTCTCCGACTAGGAGCTGGTTCTGCTCGTCGTGGATGAGGTATTTCTTGTGCTTGGTGACCGTCTGCACAGAGAGAGGGGCATCAATGGATCAGCATACACTTGGAGTTGATCAAATAGGAGAGATTACAGAAGGCAGCTCACCTTTTGTAGCTTGGAGAGGTATACGTCCTTTGCGACGGCCATGGTCACTGTCTTGCTCATCTTGCCAGCCTGTTAGGGATGATGAAGAGTGGTGAGCGAACAAAGCGAGGACAAAGGACGCAAGCAGACACCCGGAGACTCACGCGCACGATGGCGCCTTGCAGCTGCATAGGAGGCATATTTGCTGAATATTCTGTTCTGCTGTGAGTGTCGAGGATGTATGCGGTGGAAGTGATGAGTGATCTTCTCGCCTGAGTTTGAGTTTGCTGTTTGGAGACTCGAGACTTCAGAAGTTCCAAGAGAGTCTCAGTCTGAAAAGTCTCACATCGGGGCTTTCCACCTTGCACAGCTCGTCACTCAGTCAGTGATGGTCAGAAGAAGAAGCCTCTCATCATTCTCGCTATCTCGGCCTAAGAGTCAAGCAGTCAGCGCTGGGTTTGATAAAGCAGGAGCTCGACTTCGCGCGGTGTCCCCCGGGCTCACAGCCAGAGCCAGCTCCGTGCGCTTTCTCATCCCTCAAGCGGTGGGTTTGAGCTCAAGAACGGCTGCCCGTGCACAAAGGAGTGCTGAGAGAGGAGTCGGGCGTCGTGTGTTGCTAGGATGGATGACAATCACTCCAAGATACAGTGAGTTGAGGGAAAGGATTGCGCGCGCTTCGACCTCCTGCTGACAGTGGGGGTTATTTCGTTGTGTCCAGGTCCATAGTGGATATCTGCGGCTGCAATGAGGGAACAGCGATCAGGCTTCTCCAGTCGGCCAACTTCGACCTCAACTCAGCCATAGACAAATTCTTCACGAACGGCGGCGCTGATATCGGTCCCAGCAACGCCGTCGGCTCGAGCTCGAGCGCAAGGAATGGCGGAGCATCATCAAGCGCAGGCGCCTCATTCCCTGCACCGCCTGCGCTCAAGAAGCCTCTTAGCATTCAGCCAGCCGAGCAGGTCGATTTGGGAGCTTGGAACGTGCCTTACTCGTCTTCGCAGTCCTCTACGCAGCCCGCATCAAGTCCCTCCGCCCAGCGCCAACCCGATGGCAGACAGGTCAAATTTGACGAGGCTAGTCTGGGAGCGGGAGGTGGTGGAGGAGGAGGAAACGGAGCGAGCTCATCAAATATCACCAGTCGTCCCGGTCCCTGGACTCCGTTAGTCGGCCCAAATCCACAGTCAAATCAAGAGAACATCGTCTCACCCTGGACACTCACGCGTCCCGAGGCTATGTATCCACTGCAACCTCGCGACTCGGAGGGCAGGGTCAAGCGAGCCCGACCTGATGCACCCGGCGACCAGTCTGACCATCCTAGCGGAAGCTCCCCATCCCAGACTAATACCGCCAAACGGAGTACGGCCTTGCGTTTCTCCGAGCAAGGTCAGAGTCAGGATCAGCAACAGCCATTTGAGCACATGCAGCTCGACACGCCCCCTCCCGAACCCGAAACCAACAACAACAACAATAGTCTCGCCAATGCTGCGCTCTACGATCCGAACCTGGACGCAGCGGCCGAAGGTTGGAATGCCGATCTCGACGCTTCTGGTGATGCGATATTGCCTTATGGCCCTGATAATTTTGCGAGCAGAGGAAGACCACCGTCCCCTCCTCCGCGGAGGGAGGCTGGGACTGGAGTTGACGCCAATCAACTGTCGATGCAACTATCCTCGTCGAAGGAGGATTACGAACTCGAGCTGGCGTTGCAGGCGAGCTTGCAGGATCAGGGTGTGAGTTCTTACCAAGGGGTGCGTTTTTTTGCTCAATATTGCCTCTCGGGTTAGGCCCATGTTTCTGACATGGATATCTCGCATACATCTTTTCCCAGGGCAACGGAGGAGGGGGAGCGGTTATCGAAGAGGATGATCCAGAACTCGCTGCTGCGATCCAGGCGAGTATGACCGATGCAGGCATGATAGACAGCTGGTTCTCTGCTGGCTCGGCTGGCTTTGGTAGCAAGAGCAGTGGGAAGTCGGGTCAGCGAGAGGCGGGCAAGGTACCTGACCATCTTATTGCGCTCAAGAAGAAAGAAGCTCTCAATGCGTGAGTTTTTCAAGCACCCCCAAGCTTAAGGCGTATCAATCTTTTTTTTTTTGTTTGCTCACTCCACCATCTTTTGCGTATCCCAACCCAGACCACCTGCGCTCGCCGCCCCGTTCGAGTCGCTCCGACTCTTCCCGCTCATATTCCATGCGATCTACGCGCTCCCTCCGATCCGGCGCGGTTTTCAGTCGTACGAGATGGACAGACTGAGCAGCATCAACGACATGTCTTTCTTCTGGACGGGCGTGCCTGCGGGGAAGAAGTCGAATGCGGCTGGGTTGGGGAAGTGGATAAGTAATGAGGAGCGGGAGAAGGCTGATAGTGAGTGAATACCCCTCCCCCTTGGGACTCTGGCCCGATTCGAGAACAATAGCTGACACACACTTGGTCGCGATCATTTGCAGTCGTCCAGCGACTTCAGGTCCTCTTCTTCTTCATGGACCGCACGCAGCGGCCCTTCTGCATGACTGGCTCCGTGCTGGAAACGCTGCCTCAAAGCGTGATGACCCTCAACAGCGGCCAACCGGATCCTGCGGATGTTGCGATGTATACCGTGGGGAGTCTGTTCGATTCGTATCGGATTGCGATACGGGCTGTTGCGGGCCGGCATTCGGAAGACCAGGAGAACTGGGTCTCGGCTATGACGCGGTATGTTCTTTCCTTGGGCCTGTTCTTTCTCTAATATTTTCTTGCTTACCGGATTTTGGTGCTGGGGTTTGACTGCAGCATCTTCGATACTTTGGTCTCGTATGGCGTACCCGCGCCGCCCTGGCCCGTGGATGCACCAGAGGACAACGCTGAGGGAGGTCCATCCTCCTCTTCGACCGCGGAACCGACGACATCAACGACGACGACTGCTGAACCCGAAGCTCTCGTGATGCCCACTCTACAGACGAACCCCTTGACGACATTCAACAGCACCCATCTCGAGTTGAGACATACGAAGATTGTGAACGATATGACTTCGGCTGTGCTTACTGTGTTGGAGGATGATGCTGCGTTGGTTACGATACCGGGGGAGACGCTCTGCGTTGGGGTTAAGCGTGAGACGCCGAGGGACGGGTCTGTTGGCTCGGTGGGCTCAGGAAATGGTAAGGGCAAGGAAAAAGAAGGTGAGTCAGATTCTTGGCTTTTTCTCTCACTCTCTTCGAAAAAGTAGCACCCTCAGACCGGCGTAGCTGATTCTTTCTCTGGAATATCCAGGTGGCGGCAGCGGTTTCCGACCATGGCGCATCGACAAGCATTTCTATGCCGATCCCTTCTTGTGGGAACGGAGACGGGGTGTTGCGCATGGGCAAGCGCCTGGCGAGGCGAAGCGGATGGAGGATCTTAAGCGGAGAAGGGATGATCTCACTCAGAAGACACAGAGGAGAAAGTGGTTGGGAGCGCCTGCGGTGAGTCTTCCTTTCTTTCTGATTGTCCATCGCCTAGTTAACATTCTCTGATGCTGTTTATGTCCTTTGCGTGCACGATGGCAGGGGAAGGATGCAATCACGTTGATGAATGACTCGATTGCGTACCTGGAGGGGCCTGGGTTGGAGTCTGGCGATGCGATTCGGACGCAAACGAATGAGGAGGCTGCGGTGAAGCTGAAGCAGATACGGGAGCATTTGCAGAACGAACTGAATGGTACGTCGTCCCCCTTTTTCCTGGGCCATGTTCTGAGCTTCGCTGATCATTTGGTGTTTTAGCTCTTGACAAGGCCATTGCGGCTGATGAAGACATGATTGCGAAGGGTCATGCGGAGCGGATCGATACCTTCCGAAAGATGTACGAAGGGAAGCCAGAGTGGCAAACGGTGAGTGTTGCCTTTCTTTTCCTCCCTTTTGCTCGAAGTCGTCCCTGCTGACACTTCTCCGAGGATGTCATGATCAGGTCCGCTATGACTTGCGTGCCGTGCTGATCAAGTCCGGCGATGCAGCATGGGCCTACGTCCAACACCGCGGCCACTGGTTCCGGGTACAAGATGGCCACATCCACGCGACGGATGAAACGACGGCCCTGGGTGACGAGAGTGGAGCTTCGGAACCGAACGGCGGTGTATTCTTCCTTGCGTATGTGCGGTCGGATGCGATCCAGGGAGTGGACCTGAAGAATGGGGAGTATGAGGAAAGGAAGGGAAAGGGGTTGATCTCGGATGCTGAGGCGGAGATGATGGGTGAGCTTCTGGAGCATGGTGTAGAAGGTCCGCTCGCTGCTCCTGAGCCGTTTGCTGTGAGTCGATTTCTTCTGGTCGTGCTTTGTCTTTTCTGGGCAGGGTAAAGACTGAACTCCTTTCTTATGATATAAACCATTAGGAGGCGATTGAGACGGACAACGAAGAGTTCCAAGCGATGCTTCTCTCCATGCCGACCGGGTCACCAACGACAGAGACGTTCCCTGCGACCACGGGTTCGTCGTCGATGCTACCACGCTCGGCGCTGGCTGCGATTAGTGCTGGGTTCCAGAAGGATACAACGATCAACTTGAGCGGCTTATTGCAGGAGGAGCATGAGCAACGGGGTGGGGATGGGTCTCCGAGTAGCAGTGTAGTTGTGGAGATTGACTTCCGGGACGAACCTTGAAGCTCCCTTTTTCCCCCAGTGACAAGCACATAATTCACCTGACCTTGCAGCTTGACTGTTGTTGCCGTATGGAGGAGGGGAGTTGTGAGGTGAAACTGTGAGGCGAAAGAAGGCGAGAAAAGTGGTCCCATCGCATCATCGGATCCCACCCTTCATCCAGTGCGCACGGCTTGGCAAACACTCGCTCCATCACTCGACCTGCTCAGCGATCATCACAACAACTGCTCAAGCTACGAGTACATCAAGCTAAGCCTGAAGCCTGGACTCTCTGCTATCTGCCCTCAGGAAATCAGTCATCGCATCGCATCGCCAGTCGACCAGCAGAAGCAAACAGCAGCAACTACCTTGGCCTCTCTCATCCGACTAGCTGACCACCAACACACTCTCAGCATCGCTTACGTCTGAGAACCATCACGACCCCCGGGACGCGCATCGCCTGTGTTCACCGTCCACTCCTTCCGCTCAGCCTCTTCAAAGCGCATACAACCCCCAAGCACGAACCCAACCCACCACCCTTCCCAAGAAAACGATGCCGCCTGCTCCAGTATGTACACTCACACACGTAGCTCTCGTTCTTCGCAGGGTCAGCTTATGCGCGTATCTCTCTCTCTTTCTCTCTCCTGAACAGATTCGTAGGAAGCTTGTCATTGTGGGCGACGGCGCATGTGGAAAGGTACGCTCCTCGACCCCCAATCCCCTCCCTTCCCCTTCCGCTCGGAACACTTCCAGAGCCAAATGCGCGACCGCGTTAAGTTATGCTTTGACGTCCTCTCAGCGTCTGGGGTTGGCCCCATCGCTCCAGCTTGCACGCAGCGCACGCGAAATAGCCGACTGGACTGAATGCTGACTCTCTTTTAACATCACCACCCTACCTTCCAAAACAGACTTCGCTCCTCTGCGTCTTTGCGCTCGGCGAGTTTCCCAAGGAATACGTGAGTTCTTGCCCCTGCCTTTGGGTAGAAGAGCCTCGCTTCGGTAACTGTGACCAACTGATGCCTCTCTCTCTCTCTGTCTGCTGGGCACTTTGCTTCCGATTCGCGCAGGAGCCAAGTGAGTCCATTCGAAACTGCGACTTCTGTCCAAGCCACGTACTTACTCCAAAGGAACGTTCTTTTCCTCTCTTCCACAGCAATCTTCGAGAATTACGTTGCGGAAATCAGATTGGACGGCAAGCCGGTTCAGTTGGCGTTGTGGGATACTGCGTGAGTTCTCGCGGCGCTTGCGCAGCCCCCCATTTAGGAGGGCGGTTCCCTACAACTTTCCTCCGTTCTCATGAGCTCGCGCTGATTCCCCGCCCTATCCTTCGTACATGAACAGTGGCCAAGAAGAGTACGAGGTGAGTGCATAGCCCTCTACTGCGCGAAGCCAAGTCCAAATCATTCATCTCATTCGCCTGCTTCCCCCCCCCCCCCCCCCCCCCCCCTTCCATCTTGTAGCGTCTCCGACCACTATCCTACTCACAAGCCCACGTCATCCTCATCGCATTCTCCATCGACACTCCAGACTCCCTCGAGAACGTCATCGTGAAATGGATCGAGGAGGTCAGGCAGATTTGTGGTCCGCACGTACCCGTCATTCTCGTCGGCTGCAAGAAGGATCTTCGAGAATCGGCTGAGGCGGCGGCGACGACGGGCCAGAGTCAGGCTGAAGGGAGTAGCAGTGGTGCGGAACAGGCGAATGTGGAGGGTGGGCTGGCATCGGGCGCCGAGACGCCAGGGTCGACTTCAGCTCCCAAGAAAAGCGAGAGGAGATTCGTCACGCCAGAGCAGGTACGTTTTAGCTCATTGTCTTTCCGTCCCCTATCGCTAGCTACAGTGACGCCGATATTCATAAGCCCAAACACTGACCATTCCTCTTTCCATGATGTCCAGGGCAAGGAAGTCGCCGCCCAAATCGGAGCACGAGCCTACCTGGAATCCTCATCCCTCAAGAACGAAGGCGTCGACGCCATCTTCGAAGCAGCTACGCGCGCAGCGATGCTCGTCCGTTCACAACCGGGGGCACATGCAGGTGTTGGTGTTGCAGGAGGGGCAGGCATGGGCGGGGAGAAAGATGCTGAGGGGAGGTTACGAAGGGGTGGGAATGGGAAGGGGAAGAGTAAGAGTAAGAATGGGAAATCGGGTGGGGATGCGGGTGGTTGTCGGTGTGTGGTGCTTTGAGAGGGGCTTCAGGACTCCCTAGCTCACGGAAGTGGAGGGTGCTAGCTTGCCGTCAATTATCAGAAGGCAACCTTCAGCATGCGCCTATCTCTGAACAGTGCTCGTCAGAGAAGGCCTCTGAAATAAGCTCGCCTTCATCGGATGTCGGCGAAGATCAAGAACCAAGTACCTCTCGCTCGCCTTCTTTGGCTCCGTCGTCCGCTTGGCCGAAATCAGGATATGGACGGCTTACGATCCGAGACGCCACAGCGAACCTGAAATACCGGGAAGCTCCTCATACCCCCCCCCCCCCCCCCCCCCCGGGATCTACGTCCTTCGCCCGACGTCAGTCCACCACTCCGCTCCCTGCACACTCATGCGAGTGGAACGCTCGTAGAACCCCTTCACGCATGACGACCTAATCCACTTCAAGATAAATCCTCGCACCACCCCAACGGCTCCACCTCTCTCTCCCCTAGTCTAACCCCCTCAACCACACGGCCTTCGAACTTTTGACGATCCCACGCCAAACGAAAAAAAGAAGAAGAATCCACGTTTCTGTTTCTTGTGTCCTTTCTGTTGTTCAAGCTCATCATCATCATCACCCACCATCTCTCTCTCTCTTGCCTCTTCTCTTCACCCAAGTTCTGCTGCTGGTACCTCTCGTGTCTTTACTGCCAATATCCCCGTGTCGTCACTCTTCTGCCTTTTCCCTCTTCATCGGTTGTGTTCTTCTCTCTTTTCTCCCATGTCGTGTTCATCCTACCTCCTAATCTTAGAGCTGTTCTGCTTCCTTTCTGTTGTGCGGCGCTTCTAGACCGATTCCAACCAACCCTCTGGCGGTGGTGTATCATCAGAAGTTCGGGGAACTGTTGGAAAGCGTGTATGTGGATTTCAACAGAGCGTTCTACATCGTTCTCGCATCGAGAAGCTTCATGACCTCCTCGTAGCTGTCCGAAGAAGAACCACTGTCAGCGGCATGCTCTGCACAAAGCACAGGATCACCCGCGCCAAAAAAAGGAAACTCACACTGTAAAGACTATGCCTCCACTGAGCACAAGCCTGGCCAACCGAGGCGTGGCGCCGCGCCAGAAGGCCTTCAAACCTTCCTCTCGGAACGTGACGGTGGCGCAGTTGTACATGCCAGTATACCGCGTCCGTGCGTCGATAGATTGCATGCGGGTCTTGATGACGCTGCAAGAACGGAGGGGAAGCAGGAGGAATAACAGAGCGAAGAGGAATTAGTAAGGGCTGTTCGGCCATGCGTAGAGGGTGTACAAGCTTGTGATGGGTGACGCACTCGAAAGGCATGGTAGTATCTGTAAACCGAGAGATGAATTCGATGTAGGAAGAGAACAGCGCAGTGAGTTCCACTTCCCCTGATGGAAGCAGCAAGACCTCAGGTTCCTGAGCAAGAACCAAATAACTCACAAACAGTAACAACCCCAGCAACAGCCCCAATCGCAAATGTAATCCCACCAGGCAGACTCTGACCAGGCCTCGCAGATCCCTGAACCAAGTTCTTCAAAGTCGAATACGTCCCGAACCGGACGGACGAGTTGGCTCCCTGACGGAGCATGACAGGTCCCAGGCCACGGTAGATCCCGCGAAGACCTTCTTCGGCGATGATGGCACGTGTACCGCCGATGAGGGACTGTGGGTATTTCGGCTTGTCGCGCTTGGCGTCGTCGATCAGTTTGGTTCTGTTGACACGGGAAGAATGATTCAGAACAAGCCCTAAGTTGGGTCGGAGACAAACGACAAAGAGCGTGGGTGGTGGAAAGGGACTCACTTGATAGTTTCTGATGGTGTGACAGCGAAGATGGCCTCCATCATACCAGCGCCAAGACCCGCTGTCAGAAGAAGCGAAAGTGGAGAGTTTGATGAGCTCCTGGAATCCTTGACATTCCGCCGCAGGTCAAAAATACCTTACCCAGCAAGCTCCGCGGACCACTCAAGCGACCATCCTTATCTCTGAGCAGCTTCTTGAAGTGGTCGTAGGAAAGGAACCGCACGCCGGCCTGAGAGAGAGAGAACGAGTCAATGGGCACGGAAGGGGCGAGAAAAGGCGTCAGGATTGCCCTGTATGTTGACAAGCGTGATGGAGAGTGTTGTACTTACCTTGACAGCGTTACCTGTAACGAGAGCACCGCAGCCGCTGTACAGCCCAATGAACCCATCCTTAGCGATCGTCTGGCGAACAATGGCGATCGGACTTGGTGCCTGCGTGGGGTCGTAACAACACTTCACTGTGAGTTTTTTTCGAATCAGGAGATAGCAGCATGGCAGTGATTTCAGCTCACCTTCGTGCCTGCCTTCGCTGCGAACTGGGATACTGTCTGCGAAAAGGGGGGGGGGAGCACATGAAAGAGTCAGCCTCCTGAGCTGTGCTTTCCCGCATAGGAATCTTCGACGGCAGTGAGCTACAGCCAACTCACTTCTGCAGATTCAAAGAAGTAATAAAAGCAGTACAGTCAGCATAATTCAGGCCCTCAGCTTTCACTCGGAAAGGAGAGGTCAAAAAAAAAAACTCACTGGTGTATTCGACAGGGTATGTGGTGAACCCTTCCACTGCTCCCGCAATCGTTCCCGCCGTCAGCGAGTGGAGCGCATTGTCCTTGCGCTGGGCAGCGGCGGTCGGATGGGCAGCTGCGGCTGTTACGCCTTTGTTTGCGGGTGTCGACATCGTTTCCTTTCTGATTTCTGAGTCGAGGTTCGAGGTCGTCCTTCAGGCAAGTCAACGAACCTCGTCATGATGGGGAAGGTGGTGGAGCGGAAGAAGTCGGGTGCATCTTCTCACAACCTCCGATCTCACCCGGAATTCTCACCTCGAGGTCAAGGCTCTCAATTACGAAGCAAGCAGAACGCAAAGCAGAAGGAGGGGAAGCAGGACATGCAGTCCGCTTGGTGGTGTCGAGCAATAATCTACATGCCATACAGCTTGCGAGCAACGGCGCACTTCATCATAGGCTGCCACCAAACCCGAATCTCATGCGGAGCAATCAGAACCTGCAACGAAAAAAAGAAAGTAATGAGCAAACCATAACGTTGCCCGAAGAGAGACCCAGCTGAGAGAGAAGACTCACCATGGCACTAGCCCAAGCAGCCCCGGCAAACCCTTCACCCGCCACTCGTCCATGCGCAGGACCAACCAAGCCAGGATGATGCAACCTACCAACATCCTCATCCTCCTCCTCCTCCTCCCCATCAGCTCCAGCCAAAACGGATCCACCATGTCCACCACCACCTCCGCCTCCGCCCGCTGCTGCTGCTGCTCCTCGAGAAGAGGATGTAGCTTCTACAAAGGGCCAAGGTAGGTGATGTCGGAAGCCTGCTTTGGGAGGACGCCACGCTGTCCGACGAATGCTCGGGTCGGACACGAAGGCGCGCCACGTCACTTGACCGCGAGGCACATTTGGATCTCCAGTCACCTGCAAAGGGATAATCCAGAAGCCGGTGGTCAGCAAACTCGGTGTCAAAGCAAAAGAAAAGAGGGGGAAGGGCGGGGGTTAATTCTCACCTTAGTCGCCTCCACCACTCTCGCACCCGGCCGGACCGCATCCCGATCAATAAGCTGATCAACATACATATCATCCGCGCTCAACAGCGGTTCCGGATCCCACCGTCTTCTCCCCTTCCCTTTCCCTTCCCCCTCACCACCAACAGATCGACCACGGGCATCAAAATCAGCCTCCGTCAAGATCCTCGACCGCACATAGACAACCTCAATCCCGTGAGGACCATACGTCTGCGCATACAGCCCATTCAAGGAGTCCCAATCGAATTCAGCAGAAGACGGGTCCAAGCTCGCAGGGATGGGCTCGTTCCAATGGTCCGATCTCGCAGCAATCTTGCGTGTACTGTCCTCTCCTGTGCTGCGCTCCCACGGCGGCGACTGCGAAGGTCCGACGAGAGGATACCACCTCGGACCACTCGGCATAGGCCGTGCGCCTAGACGTGGGTGCGGATAACACACATACGGAGGCGAAGGTACCATTTGCATCCGATCCAACCGGAACTCATACCCGTCCCTCTCCCACTCCCCAAACGCCCCTCTCTCTTCCTTACCACCCCTACCAGCCGGCTCCACCCGCGGCCGAACGACATGCAACAACCCAGGTGGCGGAAAGATAGCTGCAGGCATAGCTTCAAAAGCCCTCTGTCCACCCTGCATCCCCGCGTCCTGCTGCATGAAACCAAATGCAGGTCCCGCATCATTAATAATCTCCTGCGCATAGCCCATCCGAGAATCTTCAAAGGGCACATGCCACTCGTTCGCTCGTGAGTAGATGTCTTTGCGAGGCTGAGAGCGGAGGAGGACCCGAGAGGAGTCCAGATGACCTCGAAGACCGGTGCTGATGGCTGCGGTGTTGCGGTACAGGATATGTTCGTACGTCTCTACTCGGGCATCATCGTGAACGCTCACGGACGTGCTACCACGTAAAGGGGCCCAGGGCCCACCGTACGCAGCAGCGCGCTCCTGCTGCGCCAACGCATGTGCCTCCTCGACCGACCTCGGCCTCGAGCCCGATCGTGAGCTTTCATTCGAAGAAGACGCAGGGGAGGGCGAAGCTGTCCGATGAGCGTGTGCAGCAACAGCCCCTTGATGATGGTGTTGGGATGGAGCCGCTTCAGCCGCAGTGGACCGTCGAGACGAAGTAGTCCCAGTCCGTCGATGCGCATCGAATGCAAATACATTATCTTGGAAGTCGGCCGTATCGCTCGCAGGTATAGACGGAGGCGAAGGTGTCCTCAGATGTCGATCGACCGTCCAGCCAGCAAAGGAACCTGCCCCGACAGGATCATCAGCGAGTAAGTCGTCCAAATCCAATCTTGCCTGCTCTTCGATTGGCAGACTAGCCGTGGTTGAGGAAGAGGACATCGGTTTGCTCTCTTTGACACGCTCGATCGGGTGCACGGGCCAGCATCGTCTGGTTGAACGCAACACGGCGGAGCGCGTAGTATTTCGTCGCCCGCTCCTATTGCTTGTGTGACGTCCCCGCCTTTCTTCCTGCTCGTCATGATCTATCATCCGATCGTCTTGAGAGTCATCACGAACAACCTGAGCCTCCGCCTCCGCCCTCTTTCGCTCCCGCTCCTGTTCGGCCCTCAGCCGATCCCTGACATCAACCCACCGAATCTCCACCCACTTCTCCGTCCGGACGCCCGGATCGAGCACGTCTACGTTATACGAAGTATGCGGATGATCGTACCTCAGAATCGTCGGTGGGCCAAGGTAGGTTTCCGCAGGTATGACGAAGGAAGTGATAGCCTGCCAGAGACTAGTCTCGATCGTGCCTGTCCTGCCGCGAGAAGAAGAAGATCCGATGGGGTCGGAGTCGGACACGCGTACACCGGGAAACGACTGACGGGCACGCGTATCCAATGCAGCGAGCCGATTGGTAAAATGAAGACGCTGACCCAGAAAAGTAGGACCTGTCGATCTACTACCCCGCTCTCGCTCCATCGCCTCCGCGGTCTCAGGAATAGAAGACCGCTCATTGCTCCCCACTTCCGGTGTGAGATCCAAGACGAACCGCATGAGCCCTCCAAAGTTAGGCGCATCGCTCGCCCACCAGCCCAGTAGATGAGCAGCAGGCTGGAGGAAGTACACGTATACTTCATAGAAGCTTTGTGCGCCTGGGAAAGCTTGGGCGAGGGAAGGCTTGGAATGGGCTGATTCGGCTGCTCGGAGCGCTTCGTATGGGTATCGATCAGGGTGGAGGGGAGTTAGGACCGAATCGTCGAACGCAGCTGCTGCCGCCGATGATCTGCGAGAGGTGGTCGAACTCGAGCCTCTGTAATGCGATCCGCGCGCCAGGTCGTCGCTGCTCATCAACATCTCCGCATCGTCATCATCGTCTTGCTGAAGCGTAGAAGCGAGCGCAGCCAGATCCGAAGGAAACGACCAAGGTGGAGCCTCCGGAGTCTGGAAGGAGGATTGCCATGCGGTAGGCGGCGCGACGAAGGGCGTGATCCAAGGATTCCGAGGCGGGGGCGAGAGCACCACGACGTCGCTTACATGTCGCTTCCAGAGGATACCGGTGAGTGCGATGGTGCGCAAGGTTCTACTTGTTGCGGCTACCTGGACGAGCTCTGCGGGGGAGAGATGGTGAAGAATGGCATGTTGGATTTCGAAGGGGAGGGATTCGCAAGGGGAGAGTGGGGAGGGCGGCGAGGGATCCAATGCGCGTCCTTTGCCCTTCTTGTCCGCTGTCATCCTTCCTTGAGAGATTCGAAATCTGGAAAAGAGAATGATGGGAAGATGGTGGTCGTCCGTCTGCTGCTTGGATCTCCGGGGGGGAACGAGATCTCCTGCCATCAGCTGCCTTCCCTCGCTGACATTCTGACGACGGCCCCAAAGCAAAGGCGTTCCTCTTCTATCTGTCTCGCCTCTTCTCCTCGCTCGCTCCCCACCTCAAGTCTACTGCCCGGAACCGCCCGCGTGTGAGCCTGCTTGAGCCTGATGAGTAACTCAATAATACACAAGAGAATCCCGAGCGACTAAGGAGAGCCCAACCTCCGATCGGCGATGACGCTGCTGACAACCAAGATGCGGCTTGCATGCACTCAACATGCAGGTCCCAAACCCCCCAGCAGTGGTAAGCGTATTTTGCTCTCAGTGGTACCACAGAGTCGTCCTCAGGAAGACTTCCCGTCGCAACTCGCAATGGTGGATGGGCGTGGGAATGTCTGGCCTCGCAGTCCGCGCGATGTGTACATGAAGAGGGCCATCCGTCCCCCTACCGACCACCACTGCTTGCCCCGCCAGCACCACCACCACCACCTAACGCTTTCGGCGGATAGACCCTATTCCTAAACTCATTCGAGTCCGCCGTGGCCCTATACCTCTGACCCACTATCGTCGTCGTGCCGCTCTCCCCACCCGCTTCCTCTGCCTGCCCCTCCTCCTCATCCTCAGCATCGGGGTCATAAAACACAGGCTTCCCATACTCCGTCACAGTCCCGATCCTCCCATCCTGCGCTTCTACATCACCGTCCTCCGAAATCTTCTCGACCGTGATGAGCTGCGTAAGGAGCACGTGGAAAGAACGAGAGAGTATGTGTACTTAGTTTTCCCCTTAGAAAGGTTCATCCCCTCGGAAGTATTGCAAACAAACTCACCATCCGACTCCACCGTCCGAAATCTTGAGTACTGCTCGCGACCAGCCGCATCCCCGCTCGTTCAGGAACCTCGACCGCCTGCCCATCGTCCTCATTCACACACGGCAGCCAGAAGACGAGTCGGCCTTTGGGAACGAGCAGGTAGTGGGCAAAGTCGAGGAGGTCCCTCGTTAGGTCGAGGAGGTGGTAGGGTCGAGTTGGGGCGATATAGTCTGACAGTCTGGACAAAAGGGGAGAGGGAGATAGAAGGTCAGATGAGAGTTTTAGACCTGAGCATTTCGTAGGAAGGGGGTGGAAACATACTCATGCGCCAGACTTCCGTCTGCCATTTGGAAGGGCTCATCACGCTGCCTTGCCAAGTTCCTTCGACCTAACCGCTTCGCCCCCGCCCGAATCCCATAAGGCGCTGCGAAAAGAAGAAGAGGGAGCGACTGCATTTCAGCTTCTCCTTTCTGACCCTGTGAGCAGTGGTATTATTGTGCTAACGAACTCACGATCAGCTACTATGGCATCGAAAATACCACCGCGTCGCCATGGATGCTGCGTCATGTCTGCCCCCAGACCGTCCAGGACGAGATCTTCGAGGCCGTATTGACCCGCAGCTCTTGATAAGCCCGTCTTACCCTTGCCCTTTTTCACTGGTTGACATTAGAAAGATGCATTTCAGAATAGAGAAACACTCCAGATTGTGCAAGAATGTGCAACATACCGACGTCTTTGCCCTTCATCATGCGGGCGTCGATGTCGCTTCCCATGACATATGCGCCGTATTGCGCTGATGGCCGCGAAGCAGTCGGAGAGCAAGGAGAGTCAGGTTTGAGGATGATTTTAAAAGGGCCGATTAAATGCTCACCACATGCATACAAGATCGACCCTGTTCCCGCAAAAGGGTCATAGATGATCTTACCAGGCTTAGCCTGTCGCATTGAGACCATACTACTTCGTCAGTAGTCCGATCATCCCAAAGACAAGATGCATTACTCACCAGAGCCATGGTAGCCATGAGGAGAGACTGCTCAGCCGGCATAGAGGTGTTCCCGATGTAGACGCGCTTCTTGAGATCCATCTTCGTGATCAGATCTCTTGCTGTGCCAAGCGCGACGAGTTGACCGACCACGACCTGGATGAGGTTATCTCGAGCATCGGTCCTTCTTCCCCTTCTCTTCTTCTCTCCCCCGCCGTTCGTTCCTTCATCTTCTTGTTCTTCTTCAGGAACGCCGTGCGAGTCCGATGGCGGCGATGTTGGCGTTATGGTCGAAGAAGAAGAAGCCTGAAGATTCCGTTGAGCCTCCAGATATCGCAGTTGAGCTTCCTCCTGATTAGCATGAAAGCTATGCTCTTCGATGATCCCCCACTCCCTCTCCGCCTTCTTGAGCGAGATCGGCCCTTGAAAATCGAAAAAGCCAAACGAATTGATGCGCTCAATCGTATCCTTGGTGCCCATGCTCTGATTGATGCTGAGAAAGGAAGCCTTCCAGCTGGACGAAGCTCCCCCTTCCTCGTCGAATCGTTTCCATTTGGCGAGAGAGCGGGGTGAGGTTTTCAGGAGGGTATGTGTGTCTGCGTAGGATCTTCCTGCGGACCAGTATGCGTAGATGGCTTTGACCTGTGTTGAGCGTGCGCAGATTGCCCTTGCTGCTTCGTCCGAGGGTAGGTAGACGAGATGTAATGCTGAGAGCAGTCTTGGGTCCGTGTTGGGTCTGCAGTCGAGTTCGGGTGGGTGCCAATTGGGAGGAGTTGAGTCGAGCGAGTACGGATCGTAGATCTCCTTCTCTTTGCCCTTGCTGTCTTGAGCTTGAGCTTGAGATGATGCTGGTGTTGGGATGAATGCGTATGGGATGTTGAGGGCCGTGCAAGATGCGTGCCAGTCTGGGATGCGGAAGGAGAGATTGGAAGTGGTGAAGTGGACGATGTACAAGTCTCTGCCCATCGTCTGAGCTGCGACTGTCTCTGCCATCTTCTCTTCGTCCTTACTACTTCCACATCGAGGTCGAGGTCGAGGTCATCAAGAAGGTCAGTGAGGAAGGTATGGCAGAGAAAAAAAAGGCTCCGAGCGTGTACTTGAGAAGATTGTCGCTATGGTCGCCGTATGGATGAATGTATGCGCACGACCTCGACTACCACAGCAACGATGTCTGAAGCAAACTCCTCTTTCTCCTCAGTGCTGGACTCCAACCCCAGCTTCCACCGCTGGCTCAACGCTTGCTCAACCATATTCCCCTCCCAAGACACCCTCCCCTTCAAACGGAGAAGAAGGACCATCACTTCACCTTTCCCAAATGCACGCATATACTCCGCTAACGAGCACTTCAACAAGGACGAGGAGCCAGAAGAATGGAAATCAGGTCCTGAGACAGACGAAGAGCGCAAATGGAGGGAACGCGCAGAAGCTTGGGCGGTCCAATTGGCAGAAACAAGTCAGTATTTCGTCCATCATTCTCCCCCTTCTAGCGCTGACCTCAACCAGAACTGAACGTCTCTTTCTTGTCTACAGGCCCCATGATCAGATTCCTCTCAAGACACCTCGCCATGGTCTCCTGCAACCCCTACGACAAACCAGACCCTTCCTCCCCACTCGCACCAGACCCAGAAGACCCAAACCGTCTCCCCGAATCACCCTTAGGCCGCATCGTCTTCGCCGCCTGCCCACCCAATCGCGTCGGGGGCTTCCGTCCCATGGACCCACCGAGCGAATCAGGCATCCTCATCTGCTCCAATCGGATCGCGCGTAAGGCTGATTTGGAACGGGCAATGGCGCATGAGATGATTCATTGGTGGGATACGTGTCGCTTCCGCTTGAATTGGAATAATCTTCGACATAATGCTTGTAGTGAGGTCAGTCAAATGCCCCATCTCCCCTCTCTCTTTCGTGTTGAACGCTTTTCGCTGACCCGTTTTTGTGCGTGTGGGATGCAGATCCGAGCAGCCGCACTGTCAGGGGACTGCAAAGTCATGACCGAGTTCGGACGGATCAGCCACGGACTCCGCCCAGGCTTCCTCAAACAGCACCAAGCTTGCACCCGTCGCAGAGCCATCACCTCCGTCGTCGATGCCGTCGCCCTCGAACATCTCGAACCGGACGCAAGACTCGCCGCAGCTGAGCGAGCGGTCGACGAGGTTTGGGAGGCATGTTGGAATGATACCCGGCCGTTTGACGACATTTATTGACGGAGTAATTCAACGTACAGATCAAACATTGCTGTTACTCGGACCTCTTTCCAAAGCCCTTCTTTCCTCTGCTCTGCGTCTCCGGCGAGAAGTGATTTGCAAGATGGAAATATGGGATAGCAGAGAAAGGAAGGAGACGGAACGTGAAGGGAACCTCAGGGGAAAGTGATTTTGAAGATGAAAGAGAAAACAGACCAGAAGTATCAAATAGAGAAAAGGGAGAAAGAAACATCATAGTCATGCAGGGGCACCACCTCTCCCTCCCACCCTCAGCACCCGATCCTGCAGCTGCCCTCCGAAGGCCACGGTGTGAATCAACGCCGATCCGCACGCCGCTCCTCAAACGCATTCACATCCCGACGACGATCAGGCGACCGCTCCCGATCGCGCGAATCACGATCCCCACGCTCGATCCGCTCATTGTTGTTGATTCGATCCCGGTATCCACCGCCACCACCTGATCCCCAGTCCCGTCGATTGTTGTCCCTGCAGTGAAAATCAAACAAAGGTCAATATCCATTCTCTTCATGTAGAGACCAAGGTAATGATGCTACTCACCTCGAATCTCGTCGGTCGCGATCGTCGCCAGATCCATTGGACCGATAACTGTCCCCGTTCCTCTGCAGACCTGGCTTGTTGTCACCGCCACCACCATTGCTACTAGCAGGCGGCGAACCCTGCGCCAAACGATCAGCAAGGGATCCTCCACCTCCGCCACTTCCCCCGCCCGCATCGCTATTCTGCTGACTAGGACGCGCTGGAAGACCTGCAGCACTTACGTCCGGTAAGTTTCGTTTCCCACCCGATCCATCGTCCGACCCCTGCCCCTGTCCTTGGATCTGCGCTTGGAATTGAGATCCATGGCCACTATTGCTCCGGCCGCTATTGTAATTGTTCCCACCATACTGTCCACCACTACCGCCCATCCGCATAGGACCGCCACCACCACCACCACCCATGCCCATCCCACCCATACCCATTCCCATGCCCATGCCCATCCCACCAAAGCCCATCCCGCCGCCACCGCCGCCGCCCATGGTAGCCATCATCTGTTGAAATGCAGCCTGCGGATTCCAATTTGGTCCACCCCATCCGAAATTCTGATGAAGCTGCGCCATGGCATGCGGATCAAATCCTCCCCCTCCCCCACCTCCACCACCCATCCCCATCGCTCCAAAGGGAGCCCCCATAGCAGTAGCCATAGGGTTCATCGCACCCATACTCATGCTCATCCCCATGGGATTCATCATGCCCATCGGATTCATACCCATACCCATCCCCATGGCCGGATTGGTATGCCCACCACTACCACCACCACTACCACCGCCCATACCAACCACAGCGTACGAATCATTATCCGTCCTTCCCGACTCATACGTCTGTCCACTCCCACCGGGCCCCATCCCACCAGTCCCAGCCTTCTTACTAGCCTGAACATTCCCCTCCCGATCCCTCTGATGCGCCCGTCGAATATCGACATTCTTCCCATCCAGAATCAACTCCGCCTGCTCCATGACCGCATTGATCGGCGCTTCTTCGGAGAAGGTCACGAAACCATATCCCCGAGGTCGGCCTGTGTCTTTGTCCATCATGAGTGTTACGTCGACGACTTCGCCGAATTGGCTGAAGAAGTGCCGGAAGGAGTCGTTCGTGGTGCTGTGGGAGATTCCGCCGACGAAGATCTTGTAGGAGCGGACTTGTTCGGGCCGTGGGATGGCGCGTTTGGGGTCGATCTGAATTTGAACGAAACATGGGTTACCTACGTTGTTAAAGATACGTGCAAGAAAGGGAGACTCACGAGTTTACCATCGAGGAAGTGCTCTTTGACCATGACCTGATTGACCGCCTTGGGATCTTCAAAGGTCAGGAATCCGAAGCCGCGAGATCGGCCAGTCGTCTGGTCGCGCATGACGCTGCACTGGACCACCTTGCCGAACTGGGACATGTAGTTCCGCAGCGAGTCTTTAAAGAGGAGAGTGGAGTAGACGTCAGAAAGGCATTTCGGCTGATTTCTTTGCGACCTGGCTCACCTTCAGTCGTGTCCCAGTTGAGACCTCCGACGAACATTTTCCTGAAGGAGATTAACGAGGAGGATCACGGGAGAAAGGAAGACCAAGAGCGAGATTGGCATAGAAAGGAGGGAAAGAAAGCGGTGAAGTCAGATAATAAGGGAACAGCCACAGAACAGTACCGCACCAAGTATGTTTAAGATGTTTTGAAGGGGAGGTTTTGGATGATTGCGACGATTGGGAGTTGTAGGTATACGGGAACGCGTAAAAGGTAACAGCGACGTCCGACAGAGCGACAGCGAAAGCGAGCGATAGAAAGAGGTCGATAGAGGAGAGGAGTCGATAGAGGTGAGGTTCCCGAACATTGGAAAGGGGGATGAGAGATACAAAGAGAGAAAGAGAGATGTAAGTTTATGGACTACTGAACGTGATGCTGAATGCTAGGAGGAAAGGAAGAGGAATGATAGGGACAGGGAATAGGGTACAGTGGTAGAAAGACATCCGAAGGAATGAGAGCCATTCGGAGTACGATCTTTTTGAGGATGTCTAAAGCGAGAGAGAGAGAGAGAGAGAGAAACCTGCGCTTCCGACCGGATATAGCATGATAATGCGTGCGACGAGGTTCGCAAGGTATATGGTACGAAAGCGAGAGAAAGAATGGGAAATAGAGAGGGATAGGATAGGGGAGAGAGATGGTAGGATGAGGGGTGGGACATGTACGAATACAATACGCGTTGTTGAGAACGGTAAGGGAAGAGAAGCAGCTCGTAGAAGCAGATGGATGGGGGGAAGGTGTAGATTCCTGAGAGCATCAGCAATGTGAAAAGGTGCCAGAAAACTTACCCTTCCTCATTGTCGTCGCGATCTCGTCGTCTGTTGTTGTTCTCGCCGCCGTGGTTGGAATACCCACCACCTCCGCCTCCTCCTCGGTCACCATTGGATTGTTGATAGCGGTTCCCACCACTGTTGCCCGGCCCTCCACCTCCACCTCCTCCTGCATTGTTGTTGGAGTAGGAGGGACGGGAGCCGCCTTGATCTGACTCAGCGGGGGTGCGGAAGTTGGATGAGCTGAGCATGCGGGATTGGAAGGTGGATGGCTGGACTGCGTTTGTGCTGGAGTGGTGAGCTGCCCAATTGGCTCCTACGTGACCGGAGGAGTGTGAGGGGTTGAAGGAGGATGATTTTGAGGCTGGAGGGTTGGCTGATGCTGATGTTGCTGCTGATGTTGCTGATTGTGCTGCTGGTATGAAGGAGGTTGATTTTGTGGTGGTGTCTGGTGCAGGGTGCGGTTGTTGTTGATGTGCTGCTGGAGCTGTGGTGGACGCTGTCTGTTCTTCCATCGCTGTGTCTCCGTAGAGATCTGCGTAGAGGTCGTCGTCCATCGTTGACTGTATGAAGTGAGTGAAGTAGGTGAGTGAGGTGAGTGAGTGAGTGAGGTGAGTGTGAAGTGATGGTCGTCTGCAAGAAGAAGTCAAGTGAGGTAGAACTGTAGAAGCGAGGTGAAGGTGAACATGCTCGTGAATGAGTGAGACCCCAGTTGAGACTCTTCAGCTGGAGCTTCAAAGTCACGATAACGATAAGAGCAACAACCACGTGACATCCTAACCACCTTCGTCACTCACTCACTCACTATGAATCTTGAATCTTGAATCTTCGCGCTTCCCTCTCATCTCCTTCATCAGTCCGCAACAGCTGGGCTTCTCTCTCTTCTGCCCAAAGATGGACACCTCAACCTCAAGCGCAGTCCTCGTCGCCTCCTCCGACCACCTCGTCCAAGCACTCCAGACCATCGAGGCAGCCTCGCGCGACTTCAACAGCCCAGACACAGCCGTCCGCAAACGAGGTGAGGCAACCTTCCTCAGTCTGCGCGACTCAGAAGCTGCTCTCCAATATGCATGCTTCGCCCTCCAACACTCCCACGACGCCTTCGTCCTCTTCCAGATGCTCGGCTTGATCTTGCAGCAGCTGCCCATCCTTCCTGGACAGCAGCAGCAGGCTGGGACAACTCCAACAGCATCATCATCAGAAAGCACAACCATCCCTTCCCTCCAACATCTGCGCGACTTCCTCCTCCACTTCGTCGTCTCCCGCGCAGAGGCAGCCGAACTCGCTCGACTCCAGCACGACAACAACGCAGCAGCACGACAATGGCCCCAGTACGTCCGAACAAGAGCATACCAGCTCATCGCAGCCGTCTCAAAACGAATGCTGGGCACCGCATTGGGAACACACCCACCCGCTGCCTATCGAGACATCATCAAGCATCAACTAGACACTATCAAAGCGCAGATCTTGGCCCTCATTTCCCTACCACCCGGCTGGCCACTCGGTCAACCCGTCGATGATGCCCGCGCCTTTATCAGAGCCATCACCGGTCTCGGCATTTATCGCGCGTGTTTAGACGAGTTCGGGTTGACTCCTGCGGGCGCGGCGGCAGGATCTTCGGACGGACTAACTAGCTTAGGCGTCACTCGGCGCGGTACGAGCAGTGTCTCGGATGAAGCGGCAGGGCGTCGGTCAGGAGCTTCTAGATCTCGACAGAGAGATAGCGGCTCCAGTGTCGGACTTACCGGTCGGGAACATCTTCTCTGCAAACTTGTAGCACAGGTGAGTCTATTCCTCCCTTTTTAAACCCCGTATGCTACCTTCTCATCTTCTCATTCCAAAACTGACTTGACCTCGGGTCCACTCCATTTCAAAGGAGGAACTTCTTCCCGACCTCCTCTCAGCCGTGCTCCACATGCTCGTCGTCGAGCTCCAAAGACCGGACCAACATCAACACATCTACCCACACCTTCTCTTCTTCCAACTCATCTCCACTCTTGAAAAACTCCTCAGCTGGTCCTTCATCCTCGCCCCCTCCCTCATCGCGAATACTAATAACAACAACGGCGATCTGTCAGCGATACCGGGCATCAATGGGGATGAGGAGAACGATCATGAGCACGAGGCTTCCTTCAGTCCAGGCGCGTCGGGGATAAGAATCATACCCTCTCCCATCAGCTCCATCCTCCTCTCACAGGACCTATTACGTCTCCTCTCCGCATCATACAACGCAGCACAGACGAATCGCAGTGCAGACGCTATCGCCAACGTCGTCTCCTCGTCAGGTGGGACCGCATCGCGGGCCTCGATCGATGCGGGCAGGGAAGCTAGCACGGCTTTACATCGTCTCAGGAGCTGTATCTTGTCCGTCGCGCGCTTCGAGGCGCATACTGTCCTACCCGCCTACAGTGAGCTTCATCCGGGGAACGGAGGTGGGCAGCAGCAACAGCCGATGGGAACAAAATTCATGGGTCGGTCTCAGCAGGACTTGGATCTGCAGCGTCAGCATACGGAGGGCATGTTGGAGTTGATCTCCGCTCTCGTCCAATCTCTCAGCGATGATTCGAGCAAAAATGCTGCTGCTCCTCAGTCAATACTGGGTAGTATGCATCGCGGGCAGAGTCTCTTATTCGTCGTCCAGCTGTTGGGCACGTTCGCGGCGGTCATGGATTCCGACCCTTCGAGACTGTCGCAAAGTCTCGGACTGGAAGGTATCTCGATGGACTCACCCCCTCCCCCCGCTTTTGGCCATTTCCTCCAGATGTGCACCCGACTCGCCATCATCTCGTACGACTTTGCCTTCAAGACTTCGGGTGGCAGGGATCTTGCTGACGGCGATGAGATGGCGGACCTTGCTGAGAGTTGTGTGGATCAGCTCATCAGTAGCTGGATCATCCTCGCGCGCGCATTGCTAGATGCCATCCCGCCCTCCCACTCTCAAATCCTCGATGCGTTCTGCGCGGCGGTTAGGGAGGACGTCGTCCGTCGCTACATCCGCGGCCGTCTCCAAGCTGCCCGGGGTTCCTCGCCTTCGGAGTCGGATGCGGGTGAAGACGATGTCGACGTCGAATCTGAGATCGGGTCTACGGCTGAGAAGGACCGGGATCGGTTTGCGGAGCAATTAAGGACACTGGCTGAGCTTGCCCGGTTGCGATCGGCCATCTTGGGTCCTATCCTTGTGGATATGTGTGAGTTGGCAGAGGGTGTGAGTGGGATCTTGATCGGGGCTGTCCAGTCGGGTTCTTCGAGACCGGTTGATTCGAGGGGGATGAGGGTCTTAGAGGCCAGGTGGGAGGAGGCTCATTGGTTGTTACTCATGGCGGGCTACATCTTAGCGGACGACATAGAGGGCGAATTGCCTGCGATACCCTCGGCCGTGGAGGAGCTCGGTGCGGATCAAGCTGCGAGCGAAGCTCATCCTGCCGTCCGACTGATCCGGCAGCTGAGTCTGACGCTGTTCGATTCGATGAGTTCGGAGGTGGCTGTGTCGCATGAGCTGAGCAGTCCACAGGTTATGGAGAGCTTACTTTGGTTTACCAATCGGTGGTTGGCTTCGTACCTCCTACCGGCACCGAACGAGGCGGGGGAAGGCGACCTGTCTGCGAACGACAGCATCAATGCCGCGTTCTCGGGGACGAGTCGGTCGCAGATCATTGTGTTCTTCTCGAAGCGTGCTGCGGAGCTCATCAAGCTCTGGTTGGCCGAGGCCGACGTTCTGAAGCAGACGGCTGCTCTCATTGCTGGCTTCTCGCGCTGTCAACATGCAGCAGCTGAGCTCATCGCCATCCCAGATTTCATGGAGATTGTGTCGGCCGTTCTGTCTTCGTTGGATGCTCTGCCCGTGAATACGCACGGAGCCTTCATCTCGGCCATCGTAGGGACGACACATACTGCCTCGCGCTGGTCGAAGACGGCTATTGAATACCCGGCTACGTTGCAGCAGGCGAGACACATCAACGAACGGACTTCGCTTTATACGAATACGATCACTCAGACGTTGGAGCAGCGTCTGAGCTCGGCTGTGCATCGACCCGACTTTGCGGCTGTCGCTCAAAACCCGACGATCATCCAGGCTGTGCAGACTGCGTTGGACATGTTGGAAGGGCTCGCCTTGACGATACAGCTCAACTTGGCTGCGGGCATCTACGACTTCATTGCTCGGTTCTTCCCGACGCTTATCCAGATTGTCGAGACGTACTCGGAGCGGTCGGAAATTACCGTCTTGGTGCTGAAGGTCTTCCGGACCTTGGCTGTATCCACCTCCTGGGCGATTTCGGAGGACGACTCGGCGCAGAAGCAGCTGAACGAGGCCGTCTGGGCTTTGTTCGTTGCCATCAGTCGGAAGCAGAATATCATCGGTTCGACGGAGTTCGGCGCGGCGGACGATGATAGTCCGTACGAAGCTCTCTGTCTGGCGCTGGAGACACTCTCGGGTGTGTTGGAGCTCACCGATACGGGCAATATCGCCGAGACGCCGGGTGCGGATCGGCTCTTTGGGCCTCTTTCACCTCTGCACGCCGAAGATGTGGGCATGTTCGGCTTCTCGGTACTCTTCCCGTCCCTGACGGCCGACTCGTTCTCGGACCCCCGAGTCCGGGAGAAACTGAGTCGGGTGACTTGTACAGTCTGGTTGTTCTTCCCGGGGCGGGTGTTCTCTGTTGCACGGGCGGAGACGAAGCCGGGAACGTTGGCGAATGGGTTGATTGAAGTTCTTGTGAGGCTTCTGTCGGCGGATGAGGTCCAACATGTGGCGGAAGCTTTGGAGCCTATTCGGCCGCTTGCTAAGGCTGTTACGAAGCTAGCTCGGGATGGTGAGTTTTCCCTAACTTCGCTCTGTGACCTGAAGGTGTTGATGATGCTGATGTTCTGGTTTCCTTTCGTTTTTGAAGACCGCGCGAGAGCACTATGCTCTGAGATCCTGCCAAACGCGCTGGACCAGCTCATCGTCGTCCTCCTGCGCTCGATCCTCCTCGAGCCCTCGGAAGATCTTGACGGTCAAATCATAGCCCTCCGCCCACTCCTCCTAGCCCGCGCTTCTCCCGCGTTCGGCGGGCAACAGTGCCTCTACACCAGCTTACAATCCTTCTGCGCCAACACGGCCCTCCATTCACTCCGGGAACACGGACTCTCGATGTCGTCTGCGCGCCAAGGGATCTCAGGCTCTCTCGATGGTCCTCCAAGTCTCACACCCTCCGAAGATCTCCGACGTCGTGAGCTTCTCTCGGGTATCGTAGCTTCGATTGTGCAGGCGTGCTTTGCGTCTGTTCCTGCTGGTGCGGACGAGATGAACCGTGGGCGGCCGCAGAATGTGAAGGAGGCTATGATGAGGCAGAGGGAGGAGAGGAAGGCGGAGAATGGGTTTGCGGCTGTCGTTAAGGCTCAGGGGCTTTTGAGGGCCCGACGGGCGTTGAGGATTCGATGAAATGGGTATATACATACTCCCCTTTTTGCTTTCTTCCTTCTTCTTTTTTCCTCTTACCAGGTTGTCGACGTTGGGCTGTTGCGGCCTCAGCTCTGTTACTCTCAATCGCAAGACCGCCCAGCGACTCAACAACCTTCAAAATTACTCGCAACGTTTTCGACACATACTGCGGTCCTCCCCCCCCCCCCAAAAAAAAATCTCCCTCCTCGCTCGGTCGCCCCCAATTCTAGAGTCAACATGAACGTTCCACAAACCCCCTTCATCAAGGCCTCTTCCTACTTTTCAATTCAAGATACGGCACACACCTCTTTAATCAGCTGCAGCACTGCAAGAACACGCGCTCCATTCTCCCTTCCTTCGATACCGATTGGGCCCTCCTGACTCAAATCCCTATGCTACCATCATACCCCACCCCCTCACCCCAACAAGGATGTTGTCAAAGATTTTCTTCAAAAAGTAGAGCGAGAATGGTAATTGGCAAGGTCATTGCCTCTTTTATTGCATGGTCCCTTAGGAAGAAAGGCGCGGGACTTCGGAAAGGTGGGCGAGGTCAACAAGTGGAAGTGCATGCCAGCAAGTTGTCCACATCATCATGGCTCTACGAAGTCCTACTTATGCTCATGCTGCGTTATAGGTTTCTTGAGAAGAAGAAGCAAGGCGATGCTTATCGGAAGATGACTTTGAATGGCTGGTGGGTACTGAGAAGGAAAGGGAGAGAAGACGTTACATTTCACGAGGCACGAGATGATATTCGAACAGTTCCAGCAGCGTGAACGCTTAAAGTGGCATAATCAGCGGACACCTTAGTCCAAGTGAGCAGTGTGAAGGGTGTACCTAGGCTTCGGCGCAACCTGCCCCAGCCCACCCTTCGGGGCCCGACTCGCCTGCTGGTTCCGGGTGTGCAGAACAATCTCAAAGCCCTTCGCCTCCTCCGCCTCCTCCGCCTCCTCCTTGGTCCAGCCCTCGAGGGGGATATGAGTCCTGACCTCGAGATGAGTCTGACAGTTTTGGCAGTTCGCAACTCGCCACCTACTCAACACGGCCTCGGTCCCCACCAGCACCTTTTTACCACTCTCCAACTTGGCCCAGGCGGAAATCACGAATGAGCCCCCGATGGCGGCCCGGTTGATGCCACCCACGGTCAAGATGGGACTCGGGCCGTGGGGTTTACCGGCCTGAATCGGCTCAGTGAAGTCGTACGAGTACCCGAGTTTGGCAATGTCGACGACGTCCCTGGAAATCATGGTCTTGCTCGGGTCATGAGGGTTTTTGAAGGGCTCGAGGGGACTGTCCAGAGTGAGCCACGTTCCGCTGGCCACGCCGGGCGTAGGGCCTTGGCTATCGACGGAGTTCGTGCCCGGGTAAGCATCAATGACCTCCAAAGATTCCGTCTGATTGTGCTTCTTCTGCCAGCGCCAGAACAGGAGGTCGATGAAGCTATGGTGGAAGTAAAAGATGGGGTCGAAGGACGCTGTGTCGTTCTCGCCCATGTCGCCGTTGGCGCCGAGGATCTGGCCGCTAGAGTGATGGTCGATCGTGAACCCGCCCAAAGCGAGGTGCATGGAGTTGTGAGGACTCTCGAGCGGCACCACAGTCTGAAAGCCGTTCTCGCCCTTGTGGTCGTCGTTCCATCGCACCGCTGAGGTAGTGTTGGAGAAAACGGTGTAGTTGGGCGCGTTGAGGCAGTGGACGTACTTGTCGTGAATGCCAGCTGGGATCCTCTCACCGTCGTTGTTGAAGAAGGAGGACTTTGTGAGCCATGTAGTGACGTTGTCGTTGAGCATCTTGGTTGATGCCGGATCGCCTTGAATGCCCATCTTCGAGTTGTGATCAAGGGTGTTGATTCGATCCTGCGGGGTGCCCACGAGGCTCGAGAAGGGGTAGCGGACGGTCTCGTCGCCCGCAGCCTTGGAGTAGTTGTAATCCGGGATGGGGTCGATCATGTCTGTGATCTTCGTCTGAAACTTGTAGGAGAACAAGGGATTTGGGATTGTGTCTCCGGTGTCGTTGTACTTGTAGCTTTTATCCGTGAAGATGGAGGGAATCCCCTTCTCCAAAGACTCGGCCTCCGTCTCGTCCCAGTAGTGTAGAGCGGTGCTTGGGACCTGCCTCTGGAGGGCCTTTTCGAGCAGCAAGCAGTAACCTCGGTGCCAAGTGGGAAAGAGGACGTTGCCGTGGTTGCAGTAGCCACCCCACCAGGCTGGGTTGGCGTAGCCCGCGCCGCGAAAGGGTTCGCCATGGTAGCCGGCGATGGTAAAGAAGGAGTTGGGATCGCGGGGGTCGAGCTTTTGAATGGCATCGAAGGCCCTGATGAGATCGTCCTTCTCCTGTGGGGAAAGGGAACGAATGTTCTTCCTTTTGACGAAGGTTGGTTCCATGATGTGTAGATTTGAAGTCGATCAAGAAGAAGCAGGAAAAGGGAGTTGGGGGTGAATAACTTACAAGGGAGAAGAGCCCAGCCGAGGGAGCGTATTTAAGAGGCTGACCTTCAGATACTCGAAGACACTTCGGGGGGAGTCAGCCTAACACCAAGGGGATGCTGCAACAGGACGGGAGAAAGCTGCGGGGACGGGAGAGGGAACCAACTGAGAGATCTACAGCGGTATAGGAGACTGGACACGGGCAAAGAGCTGCGGAGACGGGGAGGGGGAAAAAGCTGAGGGATCCACAGCGGGAGAGGATACGGGAGACGGGGGAGAGAAGGACGGGAAGGGGAAGCAAGGAGAGAGATGCACAGACGGAAAAGCAGAGCTGCGCAGGAAGGAGCGAGAGATGCAAGAGAGGGGAGAGGGAGAGAGAGAAACAGAAAGAGAGAAGTAAGATGTAAGAAGTAAGAAGTAAGAAGTCAGTGGTGTGCATAAGAAGGCGTCGCGAGTTGGAAGCTTACTTATTAGTTTACCGGGGGTGTATTATATCCGTGTGAGCGAGAAGTAGTAGGTAAGTAGTAGTGGTCAATAGTCAGTACATATTAGTAGTTAATCAGTATTGTACCGTAGTAGTGGTACGAGGGCGTCATGAGTTGGAAGCTTGACTTAAGAGGTGTATATCCGTGTGGCATTAGTGTTTACGGCTGAACACCATACCCTGCCCGGGTCAGAAAATCCGAACTCGCGGTGTGCCCTTGAAGCAAGGCGATCCAGGACCCTTTGATCTTAGCTTTTACAACGCTCAGCGGAGCTCCCCGTGTCTTGCGACAAAAGCCATTGACCTCGCCATCGAAAGCATATACGTTAGGTGGCCATGTGACCCCACCCCCCAATCAATCAAATTGCTCCTCCGTATCTACCAAGAGCCTATGAATCTCATTCGCAGCCTTGTACCGTCCATACTCAAGCATGAACTGTCTCAGCTCGATCCTGACCGCCTCTGAGATGGATCGGGAGTGGTCGTGCAACGCTGCGGAGACGAAGGCGATCGGTGGTTGGGTGATGAGGAAGTCTGGGTAAGGTGAGGCGAGGATTGTGTCGGATGTGAGGAGGGCTCGGACGAGTTGGCAGAACTGCGTGTGAAAGGGGGGTGAGTGATGTGTGGAATGTTCGGGTTGGGGGGTGAGAGGGTGAAGGGGCTTACATTGCGCAGTTCTCGCTCCCAGGATACTTCGTCCGTGATCTGTGGACTCGGATCCAGTTTGTATGGCAAGAAAGTGGTCCGACTCTCCTCATGTTCTATCTGGCCAAGTTTTCCCTTGCCCTTGTTGAGATTGGAGTCTCTGATGAGTGAAGGGACCGTTCCGTCTGTGATGCGACCATCGAGAATACTACTCCCCGACCAGAGATTCGTCATGGCGTCCTGCACAGCTTTTTGAAGATCCTCATTCCGTGTAGTTTGTTCTTGGTCCGAGTCTGCTCCTCCTCTTACACCTCGTCGTTGATTATCCGAGCGGCCGAGGTCGTCGTTGTACGCACTGGTGAGGCGAGTCATGCACCGATGGAGAAACGTGCCGAGGAGGACGATCTGGGTGAGAAGACCGAGTGCGGAAGGAATGCGGGGCGGTCTTGATGCATGTGCAATCTCGTGTAGTGGGAGCGAGTACTCGGTCGGAGTAGGATCTCGGACCAGACGAATGACGAGATCGAGAGAGCGTAAGGAGGATGGATCGAGTGTGTGGGCTAGTTCGTCGAGGAGGTTTGGGAGAGTGAAGAGGTCGATTTGGGAGTTGTGAGTTGGTTTGGAGGAGGATAGTTCGCATATTCGGGTGAGGACTTGTATCGCTGTATTTGGGTTTCGGGCGGCCAGGGCTGGAAAGGCGAGACAGGCTGGGCTGAAGCGTACTTCGTGCAGGTTGAGTTCTGCGAGGACTTCGTTGATGGTCTGGGTGTAAGTGAGTTAGACGAAGGTGAGCGCCGTAGGTTCAAACACGTTATGTGGAGAACATACGTACTCTTGAGTCTCGAAGGCCAACAGATTGGGCAGTCGCATTGGCCAGTATTCTTAAGGCGGTTCGGACTCTAGACTCGTGCAGGGTTTGAAACTCATGTGGGTCCAGTTCTTGGGAATGGCCGATGACGCGACCATGAATGATGATTTCGAAGGGTGTAGCTGTGGACAGTGTTTGAATGCGACCGTTTCCAGCTGGAGGGGCGATGGCCTCGAGCAGGAGGCGGAGTGGACCGAGTGATTTTTCAGGCAGAGAGTCGGGAGGGGTGTGGTTGCGTGCATGATCCAGGGTGACTTCGATGAGATGGTAGAAAGGTTGAGCACCGTAGTGAGCTCCTAGATAAGGCAGTTGTAGGATGGCGAGGATGACGGCGAGGCGAGCTTGAGCGAAGTGTACTATTGAGGTACTGGTATTAGGATCTTGAATCGGAGATGATGTTGTGAGAACATTCACATTTTGGCGGAAGATGGGGACGAGGATGTCGATTCTTGCGTAGAAGTGGTCTTCCTGAGGGACAAGGGCGTGGAAGGCGAGGACGATGGAGCGGAGAGAGTAGGAGAGAAGAATGTAAGGCGCGAGTAGGAAGGCAGCTAAGGTCTGAGTGCGAGTAGGAAGCGATGGACAGTCGTAGTTGTTGCTGTATGAACTCGACAACGCATGAGCCGCGAGTCCCACCAACTCCTCCACTTCCCTCTCCTCGTCCACACCGCTGTTCACCTGCTGGCCGACATCGTAAGGAGCCCGCATTCTTTTCTTTCCATAAACACGAGTTACATAGCTAGCCCAAGAGCGAAAGACGGGAGAGAGACGAGGTCGAGGTTATCTAGTTCTGCTTACGTAAACTGGTGCGTCGAAATTTTGGAATGAAAAACAGCCAAAAAGAGCTTCTTTCACTGCTTTTCCAGTCACGTGAGAGTCTCCATGCGCGTCATTGATTTCGGCGTCATCGCACAGAAGCTCAACCCAGAAGCGGACTGAGAATCAATCGAACGCAGGACCACGACATCCACCAACAACAACAGCAGCGACGATGACAGTCACACGCGCACCACACGCGCCTCCCACGCGCACCAAGAAACGACATCTCTCTCGCTCAAACGACCAGCAGGAACAGGCGCAGGACCCAGCCATCCTCGCTCTCCAGCAGGCTCAGAACCAGTCACACAACATCTCATCCTCACGCGACGCATCCGAAGAAGACAACGACGACGACGACCAGGACTCTCTCGACGACGACGATGAGGAAGAGGACCAGGACCACCAGGAAAACATTCAGCAGCAGGGAGAAGGCACGCAGCAAGAGAATGGAGAGGCTATCAAGACCAAGCTCTCAAAAGCGGACAGAGCGGCTAGAAGGGCAGCAGCTCGCAGACATCCCTCCTCAGACGACGCAGATGTCGTTCCTACCATGCCAAACGCAGCCACGACAGCCGGCACCCTCGCTCTGGGCGGTGCTCAAGGTCCAGCATCCGCAAACACATCTGCAGCACCCAATACAGGCGTCCCTGCAGGAGAAGCATCTACCGTCTCCCCCAGCCGAAGAGCTTCTACCCATGCCCACCGCGAGCGAGACCCACAGACTCAGATATCCAACACGCTCGCCTATGCGTCTGCGGCCTTGCATCAGCACTCCGTGAACTCAAGCTCTGCGTCCAACGGAGATGAGGAAGATGGAGATCGCACTTCCTCATCAGCTTCCTTCCAGAACCAGGCTGAAGTGCCCGCTTCAACCTTGTTGGCGAGAAGAGCACCTGGTACTTCATCATCATCATCGGGACCGACTGCGAACGAAGCTCAGGCTGGTAACAAGCTGCATCTCGGAGCTCTACCGGAGGTCAAGTCGGAGGACATCGCCGCCTCCGACGCCCCTCTCACCGTCACTTCTCAAGGATCTAACTCCCTCGCAGCACCCGCATCCGCCAACCAGACTCCCAAAATCCAGACAGCGTCCACAGCAGCCGGAGCACCTCTAAGCGTCCTCTCTCCCATTCCCGGCTCAGCTCCCTCTCCTCCCTCTGCTGCAGCACGCGGGCCCACCTCATCAACTCACAAGAAGGCGACGACGACTCTGAAGACGCGTTCGGGAGTGGACGAGAATGAAGATGGGGAGGATCCACTCACAGATGGAGCTGGTGGGACTCCATATGATGGCGATGTTGAAGGTCCCAATCCCACAGCTTCCAAAGCGATGCCCACTTCAGTCACTCAACCCACCGCATCCCCCAACACTGTGCCCTTCCCCGTCGGCCCGCCCATCACCTCCTCCTCGAGCAACAGCAACATCACCACAGGTCCAGGATCAGCGGCCCACTTCGCTGCCCAACAGGTCGGCGGGAGCGCACCCAACGATACGATCCTCACCCTCCCCACGGGCCAACCGCGTCAGCGCGCTCGACTCCGCTCCGACGCTTCGGACAAGGAGCATGCGATTCTCTCGGCTCCCAAGTCGCCTGAGGAGATTCGGGCCTACATCCGTGATTGCATCTGGGGCGAGAGGGCTAAAGGACGGGGTTATAAGATTAATGAGCCTAGGAATGGGGGTGGGACGAGGGAGAGACCGATCCGGATCTATGCGGACGGTGTGTTTGATATGTTCCACTATGCGTGAGTCTTTGTGCCCTCCTTTTTCCTCGTTGCGTTCTGTCTGAAGCTGACGTATGACAAACTCTCTACAGGCACACCCTTCTCCTCCGTCAATGCAAGCTCTTCTTCCCTCACGTCCATATGATCGCAGGCGTCAACTCCTCCACCCTCTGCGCCGAACACAAGAATCGACCCCTCCTCTCCTCCGAAGAACGCTACGCCTCGGTAGCCTCCTGCAAATGGGTCGACGAAGTCGTCGTCGACGCGCCCTGGTTCATCACGCCCGAATTCATCGAGGCGCACAAGATCGACTACGTCGCGCACGATGATTTGCCGTATGCGAATGCGAGCCTGGGGACTTCGGACGTGTATGGCTGGTTGAAGGAGGCGGGGATCTTCTTGCCCACGCTCAGGACGGAGGGTGTGAGTACGAGTGAGCTGTTGGGGAGGGTTGTCGAGGTTTATCAGACGCATGCGTTGGATGATAAGTTGCGCAAGGTTGGGTTGGAGAAGCTTATTGATAGTCGGAGTCCGAGTGGGCAGACGAGTCCTCATCATCCTGCGCACGAGCAGGAGCACGAGGCGAAGAAGTAGGAGGTCTCTTCCGCGCCCTTTTCCCCTCTTCATTCTCTGTTTCCCTCGCTTTCCTCGATGTCATAGTTTGGTTCGCTCTCCTGTCTGTCCAGATCCTTTCTGATACCTCCATGTTCTTCGCTTCGATCAATTTCCCCCCACTCTTGACTGCAAATCGTATCCACGTCTTCCTCCATAGACTCGAATAAGGACAAGCGTGGTATTAATGGCAAGGATTCTCTCCTAGTTCAAAGGGAGATAGGCAGAGAGGCTCTGAGCCCGTAGCTGGAAACAAGCGTGGAACGCCTCGTCCTCCACCATTTCCTTGCCGCACAGAAAGGGGATGGAAGGCGAAAGGGTAAAAAAAGGGAAGAAGGAGAGATGAAGTACCACTCCTTTCGGGGGGGGGGTTAGAAGTGGTGGAAAAGCCCGTCGTCGAGGTTCGGCATCGATAAATGAGGAAGGGCTCTCCAAGTCATGATGAAAGCGTCTATGGTTCCGCATTGAGGTGCACAATGACGGAAAGCCTGAGGAAAATCCAAGAAAGTCAGATGGGCTCCATTCCGTTCCTCATTTATTGTGACTTCAGCAAGATACTCACCAGCCATCAGCTCCACTTAGTACGGCGCCCAACCAGGCGATCTCTGCCTCGAGAGGTACTCGGACGCCCTGTACCACGACGAACGCTAACGGCGGGGACGGTGCCGCGAAGGAAGCGAAGGATGGCGCTGGTGGGAACAGAAGCGGGAATAGCGCGCTCAATTGTGCAAAGAGTGTCTTCGGTCGACCTGCATTAGACATCAGATATCGATCAGCTTCACAACTTCACTTCATATCGTTCTAGTAAGGGAAAGGAGAGAATAACTCACCATCTTCAAAGTACGGCCCTACTGGTTCTTGCACCACAGGTCCACCCTCCGGTAGATGTATTCTCATAGGAATGTGCCTCAATCCACCAGGCGCCGACCCACCTCCTCCTCCTCCCGCCGCCGCAGGACCAGTAATCGTAACATCACCCAAGACACTCCCCGCCTCCGAATTCGTAGCCACGCTAAAACTGCTCTGAGATCCCATAGCAGCCGGCGAAGCAGCATAAGGACTTGTCGAACCTTTGACCGTCCCTCCCTCAGTGGTGACATAATCCGGTAAGGCACTTCCTGTTCCTGTCCGCGCGTAGGTGTTTGCGACGTTTGTGGAGGAGGATGCTGCGGAGGAGGATGCGATGGAGGGGACTAGGGAGGGTGTTCGGGAGGGGGAGATGCTGAGGGCGTGGAAGCCGTCTGTGATGGGTTCGGAGGGACCGGGTGCGTTGGCGCTCGCGGATGAAGGGTTGAGAGGGGGGAGGAGCTTGGCTGCTACGGACCAGTACTTCTCGAAGTCGTCTGGATTCCAAAAAGAAAGGATATGGGAAGCGTGAGCACGGGGTTGTCTCTTGTACCCTTGTTCATTTTGGGGCAGAATGAAAGTTAGGGACTCACGTTCAACGACACCTTCCCACAGCGCATCCTGCTCCGTCCTTCTCAGATTGACAACCCGTCTCGTCGTCCCCCACCGAACGAAATCAGCCTCTTTGACCATGCTCATAAAGTTGGCGCGACACGCCTCGACGGAGGGCGACATGTTCAACTTGTCCGAAGGTGGAGTCTTCAGATGCAACTTGATCCTCCATGGTAAGTTGGAGCGGTGTGAGCTGAGGGCAGGGGAGTGGGCGCTCGTTGTCGCGCCGCCGCCTGGTGGTACGGGAGGGGAGAAGTACGAATCGAGCTGCTGCCGACCGGGAGAAGACGCCGTCGATGTTGGCCGACCAAAACCTCCCAGCCCACCCGAAGGTCCAACACCCGTCTCAGCCGGGTTCGAAGTATGCACATCGAAGAGCAAACCAACAGGCCAATGCCACCTCAGAGGCTGCCCGTTGAACTCGAACCAGAACTGGTCATCCTTCAACGTGAGCAACGCAGCCTCGTCCAGGAGCGATTCGAGGAAGTACTTGCGTAAGGTGGGGAGGAGGAGCGGCAAGTATGCGATGCGCGGGATCTTGCAGTAGTACTGAGCGATCGGAGTCGTCTCTGAGGTCGGAGGGTCCGCGAGCTCGATGAGGAGTGGGATCGACGCATTGAAGGTGAGCTTGCGGGAGGAGAGCGCGGCTGTGGGAAGCACGGACGCCGCACCTGAGCCACCACCGCCGCTACCACCACCACCACTACCTGCGCCTGCGCTTCCGGAGTGAATGCCGCTCATCAGCTCTTGTCTATTCGTTCGAGGCTGTCTGTATGCGCTGGATGCGATGGACGTACTCGTATCTCCCATCAGCTGCGACATCGACTCTCTCTTCGCATGGACCCAACCTTAAAAACGATCACTGCCAGATGATCATGCTCTCTCGCTTGCATCCATTTCGAAGCACACAGGACAGCAGGATACAGAAGGTAGAGGTAGTTACACATGCGTGACGGACAGCAAAAGAAGAGGAAAGAAAAAAGGTGCCCTCCTGCCATCTCAGAAAGCCCGGCCTTCCTCGCTGTCGATCTTTTGTTGCATGCTCTCGGTGTGTCGGTGTGACCTCCCCAACCCAGTCGACGCCGCACTCCAAGCTCGCGACGCCATCCCAGCAGCCGCTCCCCCAACATTCGACCAGTTCTGTCCTGCTCCTCCACTCGACGAATGATCCTGCTGGTAAGGGCCTTGGAAGCCCCCACTTTGGATGGGCGGCGAATGATACGGGCTCTCAAATCCACCGACAGGCGGACTCCCTAATGGCGGAGTCTGACCAGGGATGGGATGGACCATCCGAGGCTGCTGCTGATAGCCGTCCGACGTCTTGCCCGGTCGCAGACCAAGGCCGTTCCCATACCCAGAACCATAGCCAGACATCATGCCAGGTCGAGATGATCCGGCCAACCCACTCGCATACGCCGCCGGCTGCTCGTCGTCATCGTCTTGCTTGAGAATATGTTTCCGCGTCTCCCGCACGGCTCGGTTCGCCGCACGGAATCCAAAGCGGGTACATACGACGATACCACCAGCGATACCGGCCAGCTTGGTCAGGAAGCGCCAGAAGGGTGTGGTGCGTTGGTGGATGATCATCGTCAGAGGCTCGATGTCGAACTTCATGAAGATTCCGGGAACACCTTGACCGTGCTCTACGACCCTCGTGTAGTCCGTGACGCTGTACTGGTTCGTGTGGAGCTTGCGTCGGTCGGCGGCGATGTAGAGAGTAGGCACTACGGAGACGAAGTACTGGAAGATGTGGAAGTGCGCGTTCGTGACCTCGACGGAGGAATCCAGGGGTTGCGCAATGTCCGGGAAGTAAGGACCGAACGAGAATTCGTGAATGACGTGAGAAAGATTCATCACTGCGTGGAGGGCGGAAACCCGGAATGTCAGCTGGCTGAAGAAGGCATCCGATTGAGAATCGACCACTTACATGCGTGATCAGTGTGCTCCCAGCTCATGTAGCCATGCCCAAGGGTGGTGATATGCAGGTTGCCCGTCACCTTCTTCACGTCCAAGCTACCATAGATGCGACACGCCGGCCCATCCTCGACCTTGTGAGTGGTCCCCTTGAACGCATGTTTGCCCGAAGCAGCATACTTCCCCGGCCTCCTCACCAACCCACTCAATGCATTTCTCGTCTTCCGCTTCGCATGGCTAACCACATCGTGCGCAGACAGCTCCGGATGAGGAACCGAGTCCAGTCGGCCCGCATGTCCGATCTCGAACGTCGTCCCATCCTTCTGGAACACATTCTCGCCCACATGGAGTCGGTCGCCGACGGCGTCGCGTACGTCGACTGTCAGCCAGTGACATTGCATGGCGACGGTCATGTCGACGTTGATCTGCATCTCTTGGCCGATGTGTGGGTCGACGGAGAAGCTGTATGCGTGCTCGCCGTAGAGATATGCTCGTAGGTCGGACCATACCAGAGTGAGGAGGACCAAGCCGAGAATGACGGTCAACATCCCACCGCGGGACGAGCGCTGGGTGTAGAGTGCTTTTGTCTTGGGGAACGCATCGAATTGGCGGAGCTGTTCCACGAACATCATCGGAGGTAGAAGGGATAGCTCCTGTGAGCAAAAGTTCGGAGGAAGGAAGAGAAGAGGGGGAACGAATGCTCACTTTGGGAAGGGTGTCGAGCTGCTCCAGCAGTCTCTTTGAGTCCGAGGACATGCTCTTGTATGCGCGCGCGCCCAATCCTTTCTCTGCTAAGCCTTGATTTTGAGCAACCGCGATCCAAGCGTTGTCCTGGCAGATGAGGGAAGGTCGCAGGGTCAGTCATGGTCGGCTTCCAGCGCAACAGCCACTCGCCCAAAAGACGGCCCACCGCGCCGACGACTCCCGGTCACCTCGCTTCTCCACCATCTTCATCAACGCCACGCCGCCGGTGGAAGTGGAGGAGCCTTTGTTGACCATGACGCACCTTTCGGCCGGCCAAGGTCCTTTAACTCCAGGCTCGGATGACAGGTGTCAGGAATTACCATGACGCACCTTTCGGCCGGCCAAGGTCCTTTAACTCCAGGCTCGGATGACAGGTGTCAGGAATTCAATGTCAGCTGTCAGATGGCTGTTCAACGCAGTATGCGAGGTCAAAGGCGGGCGACGTGGGGTCGGCGAGCGGGAGGGAGGGAGAAAGGTATAAAGACTGTGAGCATTTCCCCCCATCCTCACTCCTTCCTATGTACTCCTGATCTAACCATACCTTCTCCCCACTATACTCAGTATCTCAATAGACCATCATGTCTGCTATCCCTCAGCGCGAACTCGGGAACACGGGAGTCAAGCTCCCTGCCATTGGCTACGGCGGTGAGTGTCTTCTTCGCTTTGCCATGGTCGTACAGTTCTCATTGACTTATATGCTTTACCTCCCTCAAAGCCATGGGTCTGGCGGCGTTCTATGGAAAGCCTAAGCCGCAGGCAGACGTAGATGCTTGCCTGTCTGAGATAATCAAGCAGGGGGTAAGCGCGACGCGTGTCCTCCCCTCACCCTTCGCAGTTTCCGCTCACGCATCGTCTCCTCTCTCTCGCAGGTCAAAATGATCGATACTTCCGATATCTACACCGACTTCAGCACCGGCAAGATGGGTCTGAACGAAGAGCAGATCGCCCGCTTCTTGAAAGCCAACCCCGAAGCACGCAAGAACCTCTTCATCGCGACCAAGTTCGCCTTCCGTATCGCTGCAGGCGGCTTCGAAACGAAGGGAGACCGCGAATACGTCCTCAAGGCATGCCAAGACTCCCTCGACCGGCTCCAGATCGACCAGATCGACCTCTACTATGCTCATCGACCAACTGACACCCCCGTCGAGGAAACTGTCGGAGCCATGAAGGAGCTTCAGGACGCTGGCAAGATTCGCTTCATTGGTGTCTCGGAGTACACTGTAGAGCAACTCGAGGCAGCCAACAAGGTCGCCCATATCGACGCGTACCAGATCGAAGTTTCCCCATTCACCCCAGAGATCTTCGAGAACGGATTGGCCGACTGGTGTGAGAAGAGTGAGTACTTTCTTGCTTCCATAGGCCCTCATGCTCAACCCTGATTCTTCCCCTCCGATTCGAGTCTTGTTTGAGAAACTGATGGGACGTCAAATTCTATCTTACAGACGGCACTGCGATCGTGGCATACAGTCCTCTCGGCCGAGGATTCATCACCCGCACCATCAACAGCCCCGAGGACTTCGAGGAAGGCGACTTCAGGAAGAACAGTCCTCGATATGAGGGGGAGAATTTCAAGAAGAACCTCGAACTCGTCGACGCACTTGAACACGTAAGCTGAACCCCATCCCATCTACTTTCTCCGTGATGCTTCCTCGTCTCACATGGTCCACTGTTCTCCATTATAGATTGGCAAGGCCAAAGGTCACACCGCAGGGCAGATCGCCATCGCATGGGTCCTCCACAAGAGCAAGAACATTATCCCCATCCCCGGAAGCACCAAACCCGAACGCATCGCCGAGAACGTCGTTGGCGCCAAGATCGAGCTCAGTCAAGAAGACCTGAAGGAAATCGACGACATCATCAAGAGTTTCACTGTCTCTGGTGCCAGGTGAGTTCCTTGATGACGAGACCTTGCGACGACGCGTTCTCGCGATATTTCTGCGGGTCTGCTCTCTCGAACAAAAACTGATGTTATATATGTTATATACTCCCGTTCCCTGCAACAGATACCCCGCCGGTATGACCACCGCTTTCTAAGCAATAACAACATGAATGAACGTTGTGAGCGCTCGGAAACACACTTGAACTTCATGCACATATTTCGCATCGCATGTCTGTGGAAGAGTTTCTGAACGCCCTCAACCCGAGCCTGTCCATCATCAAATTTTTCGAAGCGCTTCTGTCTAAGTACTCTACCATTTCTGACCTGTCTGACGTTTCCCTTTCACTTTTCAGTGCTCCATGAAGTTATCGCCTTACCTTACCTTATCAACTCTCTCTCTCTCTCTCTCTCTCTTGTCCGCAGTCCGGTACGCGTACCACCTCGCCAAACAGCACAGTGCGCCGCGCCGAGCAGTTCGCCCCTCCTCCGAACGCCTCGAGTTGACAAGAGACTAGAACGTGTTGGCCGTTGAAGATCACATCGCCAACTCGTCTATCGTTGCCTTTCGACAACTTCGACCCTCCAGCGGCTCTGCTTCCGTGATGAGGCGATGAGGAGCAGATGGTGCTGATGTGCCTCCATTTTGGTCGGGAGACACTGTCCCAGTCCCCAGATGTGAAGGTTCAACATAAGTGGAGCATCTGAAAGCTGATCCATCTCTCCTCACCCACCCAACTTAACAGTCTCCTGCTCACTCTTGCATCTACAGCAAACCAAGTTCACCTTTACACTTCCCTCTACACACATCTCCCTCTGACTCTGCAGCATGTCGACTCCCAAGATCTTCGCAGTTCTGGGCAGCGATGCCATTCGGCAAGCCCATGGTCGAACGGCGTCTCGATGCCAAGCTTCACCTGACAATCTTGACCCGGAACGAGTCCAAGCCCGACCTCCAAGGATGCAAGACTTACGGCGCCACTCTCAAGGCGGTCGACTATGACTCCGTTGGGTTCATCGCTGCCGCGCTTGAGGGCATCGGTGCCTCCGTTTCGGTCCTCGGCAACCAGCACAAGGAAGCGTTGCCCATCGATTTGGCAAAGGCGACGAAGAAGGCGGATGTCAAGATCTACGTGCCCTCTGAGTTCGGCACTCCGTCTCTATACTCTAGTTCTCGTGTTTTGGGTTCTTTAGTCCCCATTCTTTGACTGCCATCTGTTCCTTCCACTCATCTCAATTCATTCTTTCACCACTCACTGACATCCCACGCGGAGGAATGTGTTTTTCCAGTTTTCCAAAATGTGACGCAAAAACGGTAAGTGAATTTTTCGCCTGCACATTTTTTTGGTGAGATTGAGAATTACGTAATCAAAGTCCCTCGACCACGGACCAAGTCACGTGTTTGGGGTTTTTAAAAAAAGAGAAAATCCACAGGATGGTACAGCTGCATGCCTGAATCCACAGGGTCGTACGGCTTTTATCAAAGGAATATCTTATTGGCCGCGGGGGGGCGGCTCGGAGCCTTTGGCCGCCCGGGGGCGGTTTTGTGTGAGAATTTTGGGCCAGACCCGCCCCCCGTCCGCGCGAGACTTAAGGTGACCGCCCCTCAAGATGTGTCAAGACCTCATCGCCCGCTTTGACCCTCGGCAGCCTCGCCGATGAAAAAGTATGAATTACCTTGCTTGTCCATGTACTCCGATTACCTTCCTTGTCCGTCCTGCCCTTCCCCGGGAAGACTCCTCAGCTCCACCCTTCCCGAACATAGGCTCTGTGGCCCGAGCGTCATGTACTAAGCAGGCGAGACTTGCCCGCAGGAGGAACAAGAAAGGTTACAGAGTAGTCTGAGATTCTGAGACGAATGACGATTGGAGTCTGATGGCAACCCTATTCTGCGAGCGGTTTTTAGGAAGGATTTTGCAGGGGCGGTATTTTGGCGTGGCCGCCCCCATAGGGCGGCCACCGCCCCCCCGCGGCCAATAAGCTCGCCTTTTATCAAATCCACAGGATGGTACAGTAAAAAGGAGGGGACCCTTCGAACAACCACATTCCCCTAACTTTAGTTATGAGCCATGAGGATTGAGGGCCCGTCTCGGCTTACGGCCGTAGGCTTTTTTCGATTTCCACTTGGCACTCCCCGACGTCAAAGTGAGCTCAGTAACCAACAAGACAACACATCACGGTAACTTGGAAGACCCTTGACCAAATTGCAACGTACACTTTCTGGCTTCTAGAGAAATTTGATTGAATTTGCTCGAAGAGTCAGTGATTTAACCTTGCTCCAAAGTTTTGTCCACCTTACGACTTACGTAAGCACGTTTTCATTCCGAAAAAGGCTCCGAAGTCCGCCTCGGGCGCTCAGGCGGAAGCCCTTAGCATCACAAACGTCAGACACCTCAGTTCTCACCGCTGGCGAAGCAGGCAAAGGGTGGCGAGACACCTTGAGTCGTGCGTAGCTACAGCTTAATTCTCAATAGTCAGTCACTCAGTCCTCAACTCTTCATCTTCATAACTGTCAGTTGTCACTGTGACGACTGGCGAAGCAGGCGAAGGGTGGCGCGCCACCCTGAGACCTCAGTCGTGCGTAGCTACAGCGTAATTCTCAATAGTCAGTAGTCAGTACGTACTCACCCTGAAAAAGACGGAGTTCCATGCCGTCGCTGAGAACCTTTTCAAGGCGGTCCTCTTCTAAGCAAGCGGTAAGCCCGCCTCGTTCCTACTTCTGACCGCGATGGGAATCTACGAGTTGTTTCCACTCGCTTACGATGACTGACAGCTTCTCGCTTCTCCCACGCTCTGCAAAAGTTTCCGCAGCCCAAATTCTTCAGCACCCAATGTCAGTACCTGCTGGATGAAAGCTTCTTACACCGGCATGTCGTGTGGAGCCCCCCCCCCCCCTAAGGTTGGACTGCGGAGGGAGCTTTTTGCACAGGGCTCGGCGAATTGCGGAGCGCGGAGGGCGGAGCAGTGAGCGCCCGAGTACAGAAAATGTCGCGGAGCACGGAGCAGCTGGTCTGAAACTTGTGAATCTCGCGGAGCTCCGAGACCTCCGCGGCCTTCGCAATAATTTTATTTTGAAAAATTACTGCCTAAATTATGGCCAGAATACACCAATTATGACACATTTTTTTCGCGGAGGGAAAGAAATGGCCCAACATCCGCGACGTCCGTGACCTCCGCAGTCAACTTTGGGCGGAGCTTTCACTCCGAAGCCGCCCGCGGAGGGAAGTTTCCTCCGTGCCGGAAAAAGTCGCGGAGCACGGAGCAACTCCGTCCGGGACAGCGGCAGTTTTGTGGAGCGCGGAGTGGTTCAGTGCTTGTAGGCCGGTTTCCGTGGAGGTGCGCAGGGAGGAAAAACTCCGCGAATACAAGATCGGCGGAGGCGGAGACTTTTTTTAAGCGGCAACTTTCCGCGGAGTTTTTCGCGGAGGCCGCGGAGGGAGGAAAACCTCCGCAAAATACCTCTGCGTCCAACCTTAACCCCCCCTCATCTTTATGGGGATATGGAAGGTTGTCCGCGGCCTCCGAAATCAGAAGCTGCGAAACAAAACAATGGGTTTGAACGTAGGTCCATGGGCGTACCGCGTGGGGCATGTCTTGCGGTAAATAACAAGCTGGCATAGATGATAGATCCTATCCGAGAGTCGTAAGGTATAGTCAAAAGCGAGAAACGCAACAGTGCCTCGTAGAATAAAATCTGAGGATTCCGTCTCCTGTTCTTGTAGTTCATACTTATCTCTGTGAAGAGGTGGTGAGAAAATTGGTCTTCGAACTTGTGAGCTGAACGGCGAAGAGCGATTCCAAAACTCTTTTTGAAACACAAAAGGGGGCAAAGGGCAAGCCAGCTGCCAGGAGGCTACGTGCTTCGCAGAGCGTTGAGTTTCGACGTGTTGCCGAATCATCTCGCGCGAGCGACGTTTCTTCGTAGGTAGAGTGGAAGAGTCTAAGGCGGAACTCGAAGCGACTGAAAACGGCCGCAACTCGCTCAAAGGTGATCTGAAAGCCGCCACCACGTAGGGCTAGACCCTACGCATTTTGTGGCTTATCTCTATTTGCCATTTAGTGACTGCTGCGCTTCACGTTTTGACCTACAGAGTTGGTTGGAGTGCGGAGACCAAGGCGATCAACGCGGCAAAGACCAGAAACGTCCCCTAGAGAATGACATTGAGCCTGTAGCGTTCGTTTTGAACTCTGTCATCGGATATCGAAACCACAGACAAAATAGATCGACAACAGAGGAATAATTTGCATTTGAGCAGGAGTTGGCCGAAGCGAGCGGCGGACGTTCAGGAAAATAGGGAAACAGAGACTTTCCAGCTCTGTACTTCAGTAAACTAGGGCCTGTTTCCAAAATTGCACGCTTCAACCCGTTCGTAAAACAGCGGAGAGGCCGAGGGAGTGGGCTGGCTTCATAATCCGCACAGATTCTACTCTCTCACTCCGTTATCAGGCCCTCAGGCATTCTCCGGACTAAATACTTCCCAATCACAACGCTCTAAAGGCTAAAGGATCTCGCATTCAATACACGGCTTGGGTACGTCAACTTTACGTTCGACCAGAAAGACTCTCAGGCTCATCCAGATGCCGCCACGGACGAGGTGCGAAGCCGCCTCTCTGGGGTCAGTCGGTAAGTCAGGTCCCCTCTTTCCTACTACTCACCAGCAACATATACTGACCACTCTCTCTTTACAGCGCGTTCGACACGCTCAAAATCGCTCACGATCGGTTGGTTACGGCCAACGCGAAGCTCAACTCGGACAACAAAGCGCTCAAGAAGGAGCGTCAAGATCTCCACGCGAAGGCCGGCGAGTCGGACGAGTTGCGACAGAAGCTCAGGGACCAACACGACAGGAACAATCAACAACCGTCTTCACGGAACACTCTACACGGAGCGCAAGACGAACGCAACCATAAAGGCCAAGCTCGGCAAGAAGGACAAGGCCAAGAAGAATTAGCGCCGTCCTCCTCACAACTGCCGGACAGAAGCAATCCCACCCGCCGAGCTGTCTGGGAGCACCCCCCTGTCACTTTTATCAAACTCCAACAAAACAGAGTAATCAACACATCTCTCGTGGATAGCATCCAGTGACTACATTACTCATGCACACATTGCTTCTTTGTTATGATGCTAGGACCAAGGGGAATGCTCATCTATCATCGTGAGCAGGTCGTTTAGGTTGAGCTGTGAAAAGACATTGCCCAAGTGAAGAGTAGCGTAAGGAGTGAGGATGGGCAAGTTGGGACCGCGCAAAGAAACCTCAACCGCCATCTCCTGATTATACTCGACCCCATCATTGCACTCTCATCCGCTTACGATGTGTGCCGGCACTTGAAGTATGTGGAAAAAACTAAATAATAAATAAATAAATAAATAAATAAATAAATAAATAAATAAATAAATAAATAAATAAATAAATAAATAAATAAATAATAAATAAAAAACATCCTACAGTACATATACAATATGTTTTTGATCTCCGACGTCCACATCCTGTCGCATTATGTTAAAAGTAGTAATTGATCCTACAAGTATCCAAAAATATACTGAAAGTATTCCCCTAACTTTAGTGTGGGGAGTGGATCAGAGAGACAGAGAGAAACCGAATGCGTTGAGGTGAGGGATACAGGGTGGGAACAGACTTAATGGAGAAGGAGAATGGGGTGAGATTGCTTGCGGGTTGCTGAGAGCGCTGCGCCAGGCAGTCACTTGGTTTTGATCGAATTAATCTAGTCTAGATTGCGTCTGCGTCGTCGTCGCCGTGCGGAAGCTGCACATGGACACCGTTGTCGACGTCTTGAGGAGCGTGGTCGGAGGGAAGTGGACCCACAAAAGTCGTCCGAGCCTTGCTGTACGCAGCATAGGCGACCGAGCTCATGACGAAGACCATGATTGCAGCAATGCGGACGATCCTGGGGGAGAATGTGGGAAGGCGGACGTGTCGGCACATGTCTAGTGTTGCACAGACTTCGGTCAGGTACGGAGGCGACTGCGAGCAAAAGTTCCATTCAAATTGATCCTGGCAAACGTGTGCGGAGTCGGCACGAGCTGGTGAAAGAAAAGAGTCGTCAGCTAGAGTATCACAGCAACATTTGAAACGAGACTACTCACCTTGAAAGTCGTTATAAACTAGCGAAATCAACTCGTAAACCCCCATCACCGTGAGGAGCCCGAAGAAAATTACCTTCGTGAGGAACAGGACCGCGTTGTATAGGTGCTCGGCGGCGGTGTGGAACTCCGTGTTGCTGCACGTCAGCACGTGGGGGTGAGTTGAATGGATGAGGTGGGCCCGAAGGCCACGGAAGGAAGTGTATCGGGCGGGCCCGTTGTTGTCGTGCTTGTGTAAACACTCGTACGAGACGTCGGCGTTTTCGTCCAGTTCCGCTCGAGTCTTTAAGAAAGGAAGTTGCCCCCTGGGAAAATCAAAAAGAAGGTGAAGGTTGGCGGCCCGAGCAGGGCGTCATCCGTCGTCCTCCTTGATAGTGAAGGTCCAGTCGCTCGGGTAGATGTGCAATGCCGAGGGTTGCTGATCAATATCCCAAAAGGGATGTCAGTGCCGGGCCTCGGCCCGCAGCTGATCAAGATGGGCGCCGGTAGGTTGAATGTGGCGGACCATTTCGAAAAAGCTCTGGGGCAACACCGACGCGGTGCACAACGCCAAAGGCGCGTTCGCCTAGCTGTTCTTTGAGCCTATGGCTTTGTCAGAGAAATATCTGGTAGATTAGTTCCTGATATATGGGTTAGTTCATAGAACAATGGTTAGTCTGTGAGGTTTGGAGGAACATGTTGTGTTTCAACGTATGGTATTCAACTTATCCGATCGGGTGGTTCTTTTCATCTTGTAAATCAGGTCGACCTGCTCCTGAGCGTCGCGTACTTAGAAAGGGATATGCCTCAAACAGCTGCGGACGGAGGCGAGCCTTTTCCATCCCATTTGATTAGCGGAGCTCAGCACACCGCCGTATAGAATTACGGCAAGGCGACCTTGTCTTTGGTCTTGACATGACCGTGGCCGTCTTTCAGCGCTTTCGGTAAAACTTAGGCCACGGCCAAATCGCAGGGTTTGACCTGAAAATGTGCCTCGATAATCACTTTGCCGTAGGCTCGGTAAGTCGGTAGCCTGTCAAACAATTAAAGATATGTCCACAACGTCATGAGTGGCGGCAGGATTTTATTTGTGTGGCCTGAAATCTCGCACCAACCACCATCCTTTGTCGCGGAGATATGAAGCTCCCCTATTACTGGTTAACACTCAGGAAGCAGGCATCGCTCTCTAATGCTCGTACGGTTAATCGACTTACCAGACACCAATTCAGGTGATATCGCGGCCCAATTTCTCCGCAATTTTGCAGTTCAATCAGAAAAGAAACATGAACAATTGTACTCAAGCATCAACGCCGCCAGCGTGAACGCCTTGCTGAACGCCCTCCGCCCCTCCCGTTCGGTCCAGCATTGTTCAAAGAGCTAAACGTCTCCAGGCCAGCTCGCTATCAAAATCTTCAGTTTTCATTCTCCGGAGCGAGATATCCTTTTCTCACTGTCGGAGGACGGGACGCTCAAATAGACAGTTACTGAAAGCTGCCACAAACGTACTGAGAGGCGACTTCAGCGCCGCTGACAACATTGTCGAGCTCGCGCGACAAAAAAGTGTGTCCCCGGTGTCGTTACTCGTCGACGAGAAACGTTTCCGGGTAGTCTGGTAGTCAAGCTCTGATCTTAGTTCCAGCATGGTGCCAGGGTAGGGTGCGGTGAAGGAGAGCGGGAGGAAGGGGGGTGGGGCATCAACCGACTTCCTCACAACGTGAAATTTTTGTCGGCGAAAGAGGTCGGAGAGCGTAGGCACATGAGGGTGTCTTGTGTGCGTGCGGTGGGTGCGGAGGCTCTGGAAAGTCGAAAACCGAGCCGGCTCGTTATGGCAGGGCAACAGGGGCCAATTATACTCTTCATGGCGAGACGAAAACGGAATCTGGGCCCCTTTGACGTTTGTCACTGCCACCAAAAGTGTTGGACATATGGCCCCGTGCGGCGTGCGCAGCGTATCTTCCGGCCGATCTTACGGCAGACAGTCTTGCCAATTCTCTCCGTGCCCTGACGACGGAGGCACAGCAGGTATTCGCTGAAGCTGTACGCATCTGCGATGCCCATGACGAGAAGACAGCTTCCGTCAAGGAAGATACTGATCTTCTGGCTCACGCTCGTAACATCAAGGAGAGCGGGACCTGGAAGCCTCACACGATCATGATGCACAAGTGCAGGGCTAAGCTTGTTCAATTTGAAAAAGAAGTTCTCTCTGTACGATAGTCGGTAGATGCGCACGTTTCCATCATTCTGGTTCTGACTTTTGACTGGTCACTTGTTCGTCAGGTGATTATGGCCAACCCTTCAAGTCCGCCTCTGCCAGTTCCACATCATCCATGCCATCTGTCGATGGCAGTGCTCGGCGTGACTATGGCGACTATCGACTATGGGCAGCTATAATTGCATAAGGCTATGTGAGACTATAGTCATAGTTGCTCATAGTCGCGACTATGACTATGACTATGACTATGGGCCGCCGTGGCCGCGACAATAGTTGTCATAGTCGTCCTTTTTTCAAAGAGGTAGACGGAGCGCTATAGTCCGACTATGGTGCCGCTATATTTTGACTATAGTCTCGCCGATAAATTCATAGCCTTGTTCCCAGACTATGGTTTCACTATAGTCGCGCTATAGCTTTTCCTATTCCAATTTGCCATAGTCGGATCTGTACGGCTATAGTCGCCTGACATAGTCGCACTATGTCCGCTTCAGAATATAGTCTGACTATAGCCTCGCAAATCTGCCTCGAAATTGCGAGAGATCTACGGCTATAGTCATCATAGTGTGACTATAGTTGTAAATGCCCGCGCAAAAAAAAGCTGAGACTATAGCCGACTATGGCGGCTATAGTTAGACTCTCGACTATGACTATTTCCCAAAATCGAAAAACGCCTACGGCTATGACTATGACTATGCAAAAAAACGTGCGACTATTGCCGGAGCCGAGCACTGGTCGATGGCATGCTGAATCAGATCAAGCCACGACCAGAGCTCCAGACATATCGAATAAGGCGAATCAAATTATCTGCCACGCCTTCCGGCAGTCTCAACCGATCAACGGTGTCATCATCTCGAGGAATGATTGCGTTTCGAGAAAGAGTTCAACAAAAAGATAGCAACGATTCTCGACAGCACCTCCAGTCGTCGACAGGGAGGGAGATCACAAGGAGCAGGAGATCTAACTGATGTGAAACTTGTGAGGCTTGAGGACCTGTCAGTCGCGGAGATAGAGCAGTTCAGCGTGCAGGAAGGAGGAAGCAGGAGCTGAGAGGAGGAAGAGACTGACCATCTGAAGCTGCTCGATCTCGTGGTCCTTGAGAGCGAATTTGAAGGCTGGTTTGAGCTGTCACGGACAGCTGCCTTGACGGAATCTGACAGCCCGCGTCATTTCATGCAGGAAGTTATATCCTGTTGGAAAAGAAAGGATGGTGAGAGTTCAGTAACGACAGTGAGAAGCATGATTCCTTGGAGGGGACAAAGAACAGAACAAATACCTCTTATAGTCATCCACACCGACGCTGGCGTTCTCATGGTGTCGCTCGGAGAAGACGGTGTCGTCCTTCCCGAGAAATTCGATTCTTAAGAAAGATCATAGAACGAAGTGAGGTCACAACATCGGAGGGGATGAGACTGGGACTTGGGAGGGAGCTACTTACGTATAATCGACGTTGTCGCCGTGCTTAATCCTGAACACGGCAGCAACCACGCGAGGGTTGACCTCCATCGAGGTATCAATCTGAACATCGTATACAGCCGCAGCTGCATGGATGACGAGTACAACAGTGTCCGGGGCGGGGATGCTCACCTCGTCGTTCTGTAGCAACGGAATTAGGGAAAGCAAGAAACACATCGTAGATGCCTGCCCCGTCAGAATTGCTAGGGGAAGCTGTTCCGATCGCTTTGTATTGATGTGGATCGTCTTCGCTAAGGTTGAGCACGTGGTGAGCCCCGGAGCAGCATTCCCGGAGCTCCGTGATTATCCGGGAACGCACGAGCTCAGAGTACAGAATGAGATTTCAAAGATTTACTCCGGGAAAAGCAGAATAGCCGGAGTACGCCGTACGGATTGAGAGTCTAAAATGTGTGCGGAGTACGGAGCCAAGTTATCCCCTCCGCCGATTTTTGGACGGAGTGCGGAGTACGATCTTGAAAACAGCGTCTACTTGAGCGGAGCAAGGAGCTTCAAAATCTCATTTCATAATTTTTTTTCCCGGATACTCCGCCGGAGCTCCGAAGCGCTCCGGCTGATTTCTCCTCAGTTACAGGAAATTCTTCTGCGATTTGTCGGTTTTTCCTGAGTTTTTGAATGGGACCATGGCTCATACCTGCTCAACACCTCTATATAATAGAATACGCACCACTACTACATGCATTAACGACTCAAACTTCATATGCGCTGACCATCCTGACCCAGCCGGAGCTGAGCGGAGCTCCCTTAAAAACTCCGTACTCCGCTTGTACTGAGCGCGGAGCCGGATCTTGGCACTGAAGAAATTTCATCGGAGTACGGAGTGCGATTTCAGAAAGCCCGAGATGTATTTCGGTCTCCGGACTCCGGAGTATCGGAGGGAGATTTTCAAAAGCGGTAAAACCTACTCGGAGTGCGGAGTAAGGATTCGACCGGTCAACTCGCAGCGAAGCGCGCCGGAGTAAGGGTCCCGGAGAACGGAGCATTCCGGGGCGGCCCGTGCTGAGCCTTAGTCGTCGTTTCCGTGATCTTCAATTGCGTAGCTGTGTAAAAAAACGACATTCCGCGCAACCGGGGTCTTTAGTGCGAAGGAGACAGTCGGACCTACCTCGCGAACGTCGATTTGTACTGGAGCGAAAGAAGGGTTGAAGTTCATGTTGAGAGTTGAGACGTAAGTGTTGGCTGAGCTTGAGGAAAAGGGGAAGGGTCCGTGATAAGTGCATTGAGTGGTATCGGAAGCTGGGGGATCATTTCGAGTATTACCAGCCTTTGATGATTACAAACTGGCGCCTGACATGGCCTATCCTAGAGCGTGCGACTGCTCTGACCTGCTAAGGTCTCACAAACATTAGAAGAGTGAGTTTCGCTCTCCTTCAGGCTTCAGCATGTATTATGGGACATGTGCATCCACTCATAAAGACGCAGCCAGTGATGGTCGTCTCAGCTCTGTTACTTGTTAGCGCCGCTCAGAGCTTGGAAAAAAGGGGGGGGGGGGGGAAGCTTGTGAAGAGTGGAAGGAGGAGCAAACAAGTAATTAAGAAACAACAAATCTGACAATGAGAGCGAGAGGAATACTATAGAGATGAGAGAAGAACTGAAAGGGACTAGAGAGGGGCCTGAAGAAACCATTCCTTCCAGCAGAACTGAACAGAAGGCGTAAAAAGGAAAATTGAAGGAGCGAGCAAGATGATGAGTAGTATGAGCGTGAGCGTGGGAAAAATTCGGGTTTAGACACCGCTGGCGCCGCCGCCGGCCGACAGTACTCTGACGTCGTTGATAACAGTTTAGTGGAACTTTTTGTTCAGTCGAAAAAGTTTGAAATGAAATTTGGACCCTGTCGGCTGGCTGCCCTGGCCCCTGGAGCCTGGGCGCTGGGCAGTGGAGTCTCAGGGCGAAATAGTAATGGCTCAAGGACACTCTCTGTACACCGCCACAAAATGCTGACATTTCGCTGAAATCCTTTGTTGTACTATTTAGACCCGAGCACAGATATGGGCCTATGTCCTGGCCGGACTCGGGATGGCTCCGAGACGCGCTGTACCTCACATCTATAGAGACGTCCTCGACTCGGTGTGCGCGCTTCGATCTCTCGGTCCCGAAGCTGCAACCGCCTCTGTGACAGCCGGGCTGTAAGCAAAAGGGGTGAAACTCGCATCAATACGGCGCTTAAACCACGCTACCTTGGCTGCTGCGAGTGGCGAAGATGTGGAGCGTAATAGAGTCAGCCGCAGAACTGCAGACAGGCGTGCACCTCCTCAGTATGCTGAATACCCTCATCCACCGTCTCTCAAAAGGAACACAGCGCTGATGACGAGTTCGAATCCGAGCTGGTCAAATTTGTCTCGCCCTCTGACGACTTTGTCTCACCCATATCAGAAAATCTGCCAAAAGGTCTTCTTCTCATATGAGTACGGAGCAACGGTATCCCAGACCTGTCGGACTCCTTTGAAAGCGACTGCGCCCCTCGAAAGCAGCGAGTCCGAGAAGTCGTAAACTCGTATCTCGAATCTACCCAGCGCATCCATACGCCGGCTGTTGAATCTACCGAGCATATCTATACGCCGGCAAAACGTAACAGCAAGAAGGGTTCCACCAGCACTAGACCCAGCCAGACGGCTCCTGACAAAAGCCTCAGTCGCTCTTGTCACGATCTGGCTTCCGCAATGAGGGTGGACCTGCGTCCCGCTGCCTGCGCTGTCCGCGTTTAGGCCGTTAGGAGGTAAAGCGCTTTCTCATGAATTCGGAGCATTCGGCTTTCAAGCACATTTCGGGTCACGTGACGCACATCATTTTTCTCCCGGAGCTGATGAATGATGAAAACTCGACAAGCAGAACGTTTTTGGACTTAATACTCCGTAGACCGTAAGCCGGGTAGGGAAATTTTGCTGCAGCCATCACCCAGCCTCCAGATTTCCATTTCCTACTTCCGGCTCCTCCGGAGTAAGGCCCAGGATGTCCAGGGTTCATTATCGTTCATCGCTTATCGGATCATCGTTCCTCGTTCAGCCAGCACCTGAATAGCATCGTTCTTCATCGCTTTCCAGCTCCAAGCTTTAAACTTCGAAGGCGTTCAACAAGCTTCCGACATGAGTACGCATTCTGCTACGCCCTACGGTGTTCTCTCTGACAACAATACCAGAGACCAATGAGATTACTGGCTCGATCTCAGAAGCAAGAATCGGCTCGCATCATTCTCGAGGAAGACTGCACAAGTCAAACGAGCAAGGATAAACTGCCGTCAAAACCTGGTTACATGGGGTTCTTTCTGGTTCACCTTCCAAGAAAGTTCGCTCGCGCAACATTCTCCGGTGATACTTCAAATCTCAGAGCTCTGTTAAGCACGTCGCCTCTTGGCTGGCGCTTTACATATTCGCAAAGGAGTCTCGGAATCCCTCGTCGCCAGCCAGCTTCGGAAGATCGAAGGCCACTTCCCTCATCGCAGATGTGAGCATCACCCACAATAACAGAGGATCGACCCCCTTCGTCGTGTTTTACGCGGAGCTCCTACGCTTTTCGCTTTCGGCTACATCTCGAGTTTTTTTGTCAGGATCTCTGCCAGCCCGGTATCTCGCGCAAGACACGATTCACGTCCTTGGACCCATATTCAGAACGATTGTTCCGTTTTCAGAGGCCGCTGTTACTATCGACAGGCAAACGATTCTGGCCGCCGCAGAGAAATGGGCGGCGTACGTATTCCACGTCCTGAGGAATCGCCTTTAGAACTCGATAAAGGGGGTGGGCAACTACGCTGCAGGCCTCAAGATCGCTCTTTCCAACAAGAACAGTTGCAGTATCAATCTTCGACGGGCGGCGCGATCCCGGATTTCCGCAACTCGGACCTATAAGGAGTGGTTGTCCAAACCATTGGATCGTGTGAAGGAGACGGCCACTCATCAACATCAGCACCTTTACAAAGACAACGGTGTGAAACGAGCGGCCGACATCCTGAATCCCATTTTCAAGCAATGGTTGCCGCTTCGTTCGGCCCTGCCAAAGAGACGGGATCCTCAAGACCAAGATGAAGATGATCCGCTGAAAGAAGAAGAAGGCGAAGGGGAAGACAAATGACGTCCATACGTGATCAAGGCATATCGACATACTTCTTCGGAGTGTACCTCGGCGTTTTCTCCGCCTTCGCAAATCAACCACATCTCCTCGACGCAACCCCAGGGGTTCGTTTCCAGTGCGGAGGTCGTTGATCTCAGCGCATTGTTTCCTCACGGCAGCTAGCCTCGGAACGGCATTTCCGGAGATCAGCTATCAAGATGGAAGTGAAACAGCACGAAGACGTCCAGGCGAGAGCATAGCAGAGTTGGACGAGCGCCGAAAACAAGAGCGCCTGGACGCTATCGCCAGTGTGTTCGATCTCAAATGTCGCGCCTTCAAGCACACGCGGCACGCCTCCAGACGACCCTAAAGATGGGTGGACTCTTGATGCTGAAATGCGCACGGAAGGCTACGGTATCAGCATCCCAAAAGAACGGTCCTCGGACGCCTCGAAGCACAAAGGCAAGAGAACACATGAAAAGCCCGACAAGCCTTCCTTTTTGAAACTGCCCAACCGTTAACGTTCCTGAAGATGAGCTACTGGACATCGACAATACTCCCATTCGAGGAGGGGTCTCACCGGTCTATTGTCTTCGTTGACCCTGGCAAGGTGAACATCGTCTGTGCCGTCGCCAGTCACTCTACACCATCCTCAACGATAGGAGATGACGGGGACAAAGGTCCAGTAAGTTTGAGTCAGTCCGGTCGGATGCGACAGAAAGAGCTCGGAACTCACGTTTTTACGACAACTTCAACATGAGTGAAATCTTCCTCCGCAACTGAGTGCATCTCTTGCCGAGTTTCGCAGAATCCGACACACGAACACTCGAATCTTTCATCAAAAGAACTTTCAAGCATGGCTGAAGATGTTCAGCTTGCATTATTACGCATTGACAGAAATCTACAGGAAACCTCTGTACCGAACTTTGCGAATGCAAAGCTATTCTCGGCGTCAGCGTGAGGAACATTGGCTAATCAAATTTCAAAAGTCTCCTACAGAAATTCGGCGAGAAAGCGGTGTTCACTGTTCATCGTTGGCTCATAGAAGGAGTATCAGTCGGTGAGCATCCATCTTCCATGATCGGATCCCAGAATTATTCCCCAGACTTTTAAGTTTGGGGTTATAGAACCCGAAATCAGTTAGGGCCGTAAGCTCATTACCAACATTGGCTTACAAAGTACCTTTTTTTCAATGAAACACCACCTCGAAACTTTGGTCCTCAAGGACCAAATCAAAGCCTCTTCATCCTCTCAAAAGATGGGCCACAACGGACGCAAATTGATCGTGCTGTGGTGGTTTTTTCGTGACGGTGATGAAAGCAACATATTTATATCCGGGTCTAATGTCACGTGCATAGTCGGGTAAGGACCAAGTGTGCAGCGCATTCCCCACACTCAAAAATCAACACTGTCTTCCACGCTGGGAGCGGCACATCGAAATATCACAGCAATACCAACTATTCATCACTTCCTTCATTTTTGATGCGGACAACTTCTCGGGCTTTTTATTTACAGAACGTAGCAGCATGCAGATTTCCAGACTTCGTTGTGTTGTGACTGGTGAGTAAAGGTGCTATGATGAATGCATCCACAGGGAAAGGTGGTGGTTCAAACTTCAAAATCTTTCGAAAAGGCTCCGAGGTTCAAACCACAGCACCACCGACCACCCACCATTCACAAATCACAGCAAGAAATTGTCTTTACCAGCACACTCAATCTCCAAACCAAAAAGTGTGAAAGAGAGTTGGTTGTATCAGAAACGATATTTTCAAGTTGGAATTGTTGTTGATGATGTGGGAAACTGGGAAGAGAGCTGTGGTGGTGATGACTGCATAGTTCATTCACCTGAGATGTCCTTTTTCGCTTTTTTTTAAAAAAAATCTCGGCCCGACAAGGCGACGAAGAAGCAAGAATCACCAGGCACCCCGCACCAGGTCGAAATCAAAAATTTAAAATTCCATCTTCTTGGTCTCCATCGTCCATCACAAACATCAATGCATCACCAGTCACCGCTTTCGGGAGCAATTGAAAGGTGGCGCAGCCACCCTGATGTTGCCCCTTCTAAAAGGTAAACTTTACAAGTCTCAAGATAAAAGAGCGGCTAGAATCTAGATAGCGAAAGGAATAAGGATGCATCATGCTGCATGCATGTGGCCTGTAGCATGTTCTCAGGAGGAAAGGAAGACTGTATAAATTGCAGAGAGAAGATTACATTGTGGAGGGCAGATTCTCGCGTGTGGGAATAGAAGATAAGGAATGAACTATTAATGATGTGTGGTAACATTTTTCTACCCCTTAATCCCTACTCCCTACTCCCTCGGTGAGAGTCACAGAAGTCTGGAGAAGACTCTTGATCTTCAGTCAAGGTCACTATCATGAATATTCATTGCTGAATGCTGATTATTACCCTCTTTTGAAAACTTCGTGGGTCTCCTTCTACTCTCTGTCGGGTCGGACTGCAGAGGTTGCTGCATCAGCACCAAGTTACGATATTGTCGAGTTAAGATGGGTTTTTGACCTGCTCATCAAATAGGGGTTTGAGTTTTGACCCCATTAGTTCAGGTTACCGGATCGTAAGTACGGGTTATTTGTATGCATAACACGGTGATTTGAACTACTTAGAACGGGCATACCGCCGTCTGTTCACGTCTTGGCGCCTGATACGGCACTCATAACTGCCGTCTAATTCAGGCAATACACCGCAGTTACTGGGGTTTCGAGATGCTTGCGAAGGACATCTCTCTGGGCGAAGATAGCATTGCAGCGCCATTTTTGTAGCATTTTGTTGAGAATCTTTTTCAATAAGTTGAACTTATACAGAGTTTCTTTCAACACATGCAGTGTTTTCCTAGGATTATCAAGGTTTATCAAGGTTTAACGGTTAGCGCTTGGGGTTATTACATAAAGGCTTAACGCTCCACGCTTAGGACTTAACTATTAACTCCTAAGGGCCTATCAGGGTTTATGGCATAAGCATTCACTCTTACGTTCAGGGGTTTAACTCTTAAGAATTGAATGCTTAACTCTCAAGGGCTTCTGAATCCTTCAGATTTCAGGCTTCAAGGCTTAACTCTCAAGGGCTTGTTAGCCCTTCGGGTCTTAACGCTTGCTTAACCCTGAAGGGCCTCTTTAAGTCTTCAGGTCTTAACTCTCTAGGGCGTAAGCGCTTAAGGCTCACAAGGCTTAATGCTTACTCTTAAGAGTTTCACTCGGAAGGGCTGATTGACTCTTCGGGCTTCAGGTCTTAAGGAGGACTCTATCCTCGAAGGTCGCAAGGAGGGCTTTATCCTCAAAGGTCTTTCTAACTCTTCAGGTCGTAATGCTTAAGAGCTCCGATTTTCAGGCTTCAGGACTGAACGTTTCATTCTTAAGGGCTTCACCCTTTAGGGCTTAAGCTCAAGCTTAAGCTTAATAATCTGATAGCCCTTAAACAAGACGGTTAAGGCTTCAGCATCTTAAGACACCAGTGTTTGGAAAGGGACCTTACAATGCATTTCAGGACAGAACGCTTCATTCTTAAGGCTGAAGGGCTTGGCTCTTTAGGGCTTAAGCTGAAGCTCAAACTTAAGAAGCTAACAGCCCTTAAGCCTTAAAACTTAAGACTTAAGATTAAGGCTTCATCATCCTAAGATGCATTTCTTTGGAAAGGCACTTTACAAAGAAGCAACAGGGTTAAGCACGCAGAAAGATGTTCGTAACGCTTATATTAAGACACGATTGAACTTTGAATAGACACAAAGAGGCTTCTGCGGAACTCGTCGGCGTCCTTTGAGGTGATTGTGCGCGACCTTTGAGCATGAAGTTCCTTCACGAAGGTGCTTTGCACTTCATGGTTGCTTCGATCACCCTACATGCAACAATACCGCAACCGTTGCCGTCCTCTTGAATCGGATATTTGGATGATGGCCTGGGAGGTGAGCAAGTTTTCAACCATGAATGAATGGCGTCGTATCTTCAATTCCTTTGTCCTTAGCCTCCTTCTCCGCCCGGCGAGGAAGGAGCTCGGAGAAGAACTTGAGAGTTTTCTGAGCGTTGTCACTGTCGGGCAGGAAGTCAACCAATGTGATCTCGGTCTTGCCTAAATCCACGATGGCTACCGCCCAATGCGAGCCGTCGAGGTGCACTGGGCAGGCCAAATTTTTCCAGGAGAAAGGAACTATGAGGCAAATGCGCAAATGTCAATCAGAATTTGCCTTATCAGTGACTAGCGACTTTTTAGTGAGAACTACAACTCCTACAAATCAAAAATCAACTCACTCATTACTGTGAAAATTTTCCACTCGATATTCCGTACTTCCATCGCAATTTCTTTTAGCTCCTCGCCAAACAACAATGCAGGCGTTAACAGCACACGGTGCTGCTTGTCGCCCCGCTATTTGGCCACAATGCCATTGACAACTAGCTGTCCCCACATGGTCATCAATGTGCCCATCAACCACTGCTTGGGAAGCAGAGCCTGGAAATCGTTCTTGAATAGATGGACCAGCGGAAGATCGTCGCGCAGCCGACATCGAAGAGTGCCTTTCTCCGCCATTCTCCCCACGACCGCAGAGATCGCAGCTGTGGTCAGATCCTGCGGCGCCGGCGCTTCTGCTAAGGCTATAAACAGTGCATAAATCAAAAAATATAAGACAATGTCTATGATAGTAAGGTGACTGAATTTCCAGGATCAACTTTAGTTGACATTCATTAGGGCTGGCTTGCGGAGTAACTCATTTCCCGAAATTGCGGAGTACTCCGCAGATTTTCACGAGTTACTCCGCATTTTTCCTCCGCAGCGCACTCCGCAAAATGTGCGGAGGACGTTTTTTTGGGCTGAAAATCAACGGAGTACTCCGCGCTGAAATGAGGTAAAATTTTGCGGAGTAC